>PVKA01002702.1:0-120693 GCA_004027165.1 Ctenomys sociabilis | reverse complement strand
TTTTTTCTTCGTCTTTTTTTGAGACAGGGTCTCACTATGCAGTTCAGGCTGGCCTTAAGCTCACTTTGTAGCTCAGGCTGGTCTCGAACTCACAACAATCCGCCTGCCTCAGCCTCCCGAGTGCTGGGATTACAGGCCTGAGCCACCATGCCCGGCTGTCACGTTATTTTCATGCTGTTGGTTACCTACTTTTCTCCTGGGTTTAATAGTTTGACATGTGTAGCGGGTTCTTTCTGTTGTTGTTCTTGGAATCATGGGTATTTTGATCCCTTTCTAAAGTATCATTTAGCACTCTTTGTAGGGTTGATTTGGTCATCATGAATTTCTTTAGTTGTTCTTTTCATGAAAATATTTTACTTCTCCATTAAACTTGAAAGAGAGTTTTGCAGGGTATATCAGCCTGGGTTGGAGTTTTCTTGCAGGACTTGAAGTACATCACTCCATGCTCTTCTTAACTTAATGGTTTGCTAGGAGAAATCTGCTGTTATTCTAATTGGTTTTCCTTCAAATATGATCTATTTGTTTTCTCTAGTAGCTTTTAGTATGTTGTTCTTGTACAGAATCTCTGGGATTTTGATTATTTCATGTCTGGATGTAGTTTTAATTGAGTTGACATTGTATGGAGTTCTATATATCTCAGTTGCCTAAATGTCAGATTGGTTCCCCCATATTTGGGAAGTTTTCTGTTATGACTTCTGCTTATATTATTTTTATGTCATTTGAGTCACCTGCTTCTTTCTCATTAATGTCTATTAGTCTTATGTTGTTCATCTTTCCATTGTCTTGCCAATGTTGAATTATTTTTTCCTGGATTCTAGCTATTTTTAAGAGATCTTTCTTTACCTTTTCAATAACTGCAATGGTATCTTCAAGGTCTGAAAGTTTTATCTTCACTTTCATTCAATGGTTTTTCCAACTTTTGATGGACTTTTTAATTTCTTGTGTATCTCTTTGAATCTGTTTCATGCATTCTGTTTCTTTTTTATACTGCTCATTCCAGGTTCCCATCATTTATCATTTCTCCTCTACTTTTTATCAGTCTTCTTTAGAAATGCTTAGTAATTCTTAGTAATTCTTACATTATAGATTGTCCGGCGCCGCCCCCGTCCCGCGGAAGAAGACACTCAGACACTCAGCAATGGGTTCAGCAAGCCTTTATCGAGTGGGATGCTATCCGCGGCTCCTACCGTGCAAGCATCTATCGGGTGGGATGCAAGCCTCTACATGTGTCCGCTACCCGCGGCTCCTACCGTGCAAGCATGGCGAATCTCGCGATACAGCAAGCTATATAGATTTCACAAACCAATCACAACAGGAGGGGCCCAGGCACAGCAACAAAAACCCGGAAGCCGGAGGTGGGCGCTATCTTAGCAGACACGATGGGCGGGGGAGCCAAAAGCGGCCGGCATCTCAGAGCGGCTCCCGACAATAGATATCATTTTTTTTTTTTTTACCTGTGAGATTATTTCTGATCTAATTTCCTCTATACTCTTCTGTAGTTGTTTCTTTGCTTCAGTTGCTGAAATTTCATAGGTGTAGTTTCCAATTTCTTCGATGCTGATGTCTCCTGGTTTTATTTCTGAGTGGGCTCTGGACCTGAGAATGCATTTTGCTCCTTCTTTTTGACATTTTCTATTTTAGAGAGAAGTTTTTATTTTGATTTCTATGCTAGCTTTTTGTGAAAGTTTCATAGTAAGTAGCTATATCACTGCAGAAAATAGTGCTACTCTGTGAATAGTGTTTTTTCAGTATCTCTCCTGTGTCAGAGATTTTTATTTTATGTGTGTCACAAGATTTTTCCTTCTCTATTGACTGAGAGATATTGGTTTCTGTTGGGCACAGTCCTCTAACCTACAGCATAGGGTTTTTGTGAGGTTATTACCCAAGCACTTCCCAACATGAATACTGGAGGAGGGGCCAGTGAGATAGCTCAGTGGTCCAAAGCGCCTGCTGAGGCAAGCTTCGGCAGGCACGGCAGACCACGGTTTGATCCCTGGCACCAGATGCTTCACCAGCCCTGTCAGCAGAGTGGGCTGAGTGGACCAAAGCAATACCTATGGAAACTTAAGTGACTAAGGCAGCTATGGTTTCCTATTTACAGTAGTACAAATAACAATACCACTAACAGCTAGTGAAAGTTAGAAATCAGCAAACTTTTGTGACTATTGGGTTTGTACTTTAGACCATAGGAGCAAACATTATAGCTGTATAATCAACCAAATCTTAAGTGGGGAAAATTATATTTAAATTAGTGTCTAGGCACCTCCGATTCGTCTACTTGGAGTCTTCCAGGAAGACTAGCTCACCACATTATCTACTGCCACCTCTGTGCCATGAGGACGCCCTCATAGGCCTAGGCCTCAATCTGCACTTGGCTGGGCCCAGCAGAATGTCTCAGCTTACCGGGTCTAGGTCTTCTGAACTCAAATGTTACTGGCAGGACCTGGCTGGGGTCTGATTGATGTTTTCAGCTCCTTCCAGATGAGCCAGTCCAAGTGGACGGTTAGGCCCTGCCGGCTGCTGGTCCTCTGGCTCCTTCTCAATGGGCCTGCTGAGGTGGAGTTTGTAATGGGTTCAGTCTATCTCAAATAACATTATCAGGAGTAGTAAATCACCCATGTGACCACTTGACTAAACCCAAAGCCTATGTTGGCAGTTTATTCAGAGGCTCAAATGAGGTATTATAAGCACTGTATATTGTTCTTAGTTCATTCACTTATTCAACAAATATTCACTGATTCAGGCATTGTGTAGATTCATTGCAAGGTTTCAAGTTCTCACTGCGACCTTCTGGCCAGTAGAAGTGGCAGAAGGCAGTAAAGAAAAGTGTGGGGCTCCCAGTGGCTTGCTCAGGACAGGGACTTCAGTGTCATGACTAGCCGTGTTGTTTAGTACATACAGACAGTTATAATTTCTTGAGGTAATTGTTATCATTAGATTGTACACATTTCTAACATGCTGGGTTTAATTTATATTGTGTGTGATTTTAAAAAGATGTGAAAGTGGCTCTTGTTAGTATTTCCCCAGCATACTATTTTCCATCCCTTTGTTTTCAAATCTCCTTAATCATAATACTATTTTAAATGTCTGTGATTAAAAACTACTTACACCTATGCAAAAATATAGAGCCTGACAAAATTTATCACACTGTGTAAATAACAAAGTTTCAAGAATTAACAAAAGCACTTGTTTCAATTGTTCTTTTTCCTTTTCCCTAAAGTATTTTACAGGGCATTTTAAATAAAATAAGATGCATAGCTCTGTAAGAAAAACAAATCACAGCATCTAGCAAATCACAGAAATCTAATATCATAAAATTATTCTATCCAGAGGTATAGTAATTTTAAAAAGTTTGTTCAGACAAACCTTCCTATTTGGTCCTATAATAAAGCCTGTTGCTGAAGCCAGTCTCATTTGCAGTAGATGCAAGAGGTCCAGACATTTCCATAAACAGTGGGAAAGTTGGCATCTGCTGACTGAATCATAAATTCAACGGTGAAGATATAATTTGAAAGGAACACCTTGGATGATCTTTAAATATTTTGAGAGTTACCCCAGTTGTCAGCTGGTTCTTAAGCTCCAGATGTTGTTACTTGACAGTACCATCTGCCTCAAGTGCAAGAGTGTTATTTTCTGTGATAGGCCAGTTTTCCAGATGTTTCCTCCTCAAAAGTTAACAGGAATAAGAAAGAAAACAGAATCCTACCAGGCACAGAGAAGACTTCTGGCCTGGCCCCAGCTACAATAGCAGTCTGACCTCCATAAGACTAATGTTTCACTTTCTCTCTTATCTAGTAAAGGAAGGAGTGTACTGTCAGTGAAAGAATGCCATTCTGCATCACACGGAAATAAGCAGGGACCAGAGCTGACATTAGAGTTGCAGAAAGTGACTATAAACAGGCAAACTAATAAGTCGTGTTATATGATAACAAGCGTTTTTCAAAGTAAAAGAAGAAAATAGGGTAATGAGACAGAATAACCGGAGGAAAAAGACGGTGGCTATATAAGCAACATGATTAGGAAAATCTTGAGTGGTGACATTTGAGATGCAAATTGAAAAATAGTCTCCAAACTCTTTAACATCTTAAGTGTTTTTCATGCTTTTTCGTAGTTGACTTTAGATGAGATATGATCAAGTAATACAGAGAATCTTTATAGGTTTTTAAAGAAAATTTTTTTATAGTAAAAGATACATTGCCATTAATCCCCTTCAAAATACTTGCCCTTGTTTCAAGTGCACCTACCCCGTCGTCACTTTCTGAAGCAGTTCTGGTCTTTCACGAATACTTTTTAGTGCACTATTGTGTTGACATAGATATCCTGAGTCAATTAAAAACATTCTCCTTACATTATCAATGACTTTGAAAAATAGAAGATGCTTGACACCATATCTAGTGAACAAGGTGAATGAGGAAAAAAAATCATGTCTTTATTTGATTGACCAATGTAGATTTATCAAAACATACAGTTTAATGTTTAAATAAAAAGAATTATTTCTATTAATCATCTTCAAAATACTCAAATACATTCCCTTAATTTCAAATATATTATCACATCAATCTTGGCATCCAGGCCTTTTATTGCAGTAAGTTCTTTTAAATTTAAATGTTAACCATACATTTTGATTACACCTTGTATTTTATAACATGAAATTTACTCAATCTATTGTGAAATATTATTTTAAATATTTTTCCATAACATAATTTTAACATATTACTTTAAAAGAAATTAACCCACCAGTAAGTCAAATATCATCCAAACTCACCATTTTAAAACAATCACCAAATAAAATTAAATTTCCTCATTCTGTTACCTTTTGCATTTTTCCATTCCCTGTGCCCCTATTCCTGACCACTGCTGTACCAGAAAGAATCATCGGTAAATTACTGAGAAACACTCTATATCAACATTCTTATATTTAATTCAAGTGTAATATATAATTAGAAAAACATTGGGAACTCTCACATTGTTCATTTGCCTGAACAGCATTTTACCTCATCTGTGTAAAAACCAGTTTAAGTCCTAATGGATCCAAATGACCGTTGGTCCTCTCTTAATTGTGTGAGTAAATTGTAAGCCCTGACATGGGTCCCAGAAACGCCAAAAACAATGTTACGGAATAGATCATGATTTATGTGCCCAGCAGCCAACAAAAGATTTTACCTATGCTCTTATTTAGTTGTGATAAACCCCTTCCATCAGTGCTGATGGAAATGTGTCCCTTTCAAAAATGACATTTAGTGGTATTAAATAAATTGCATATCTCATAGTAAGTGACATGAAAGTCTTATGTTCAGATGTGGCTAATTTTCTCAGTCCTGCTCTAGAAAAGAGAGCTGCTCAAACCACCAGGCCATGTGTTTGTTTTAAGAAATTATATTTGTAACTGACACATAATAACAATATATGTTGATAGCATACAATGTAATATTTCGCTTGAAGAATATGTTCCATTCATTGCTTTAAAATAGACTGTGGAATAGCTCAGTGGCATAAGTGCCTGCCTGGCAAGGGCAAGGTCCTGAGCTCATTCCTTCATACAAAACAAAAAGAAAAAGAAAAAGAAAATGGGGGTTTGAGTAACAAGGTATTATCAATGTTCTAGGGAATTTGGAGTGCAATATGCATAGCTGAGTGATATTACATCCTAAAATATACTTATTTTCTATTTTATAAGTTCATGGTCTATATTATTAATACATTTATAGTTTGACAATATAAAATCAGTTCTAACTCAATTTTAAGGAGTTATATAATTAATATGTTTTAGAAACTTAGAAGTAAATGAAATGTTAAGACTTTCTAGAGTTAGAAAATCTTTGACTTTCATATAAAAATTAAATCTTTTATAAGAGGATTTACTTTTTTTGATTCAAACATTTCCCTTTCCATTGTGTTAATCTGCTTTTGATTTCTTTCTCTGTAGACAGTGCATATAAAAGCATAGTTCCTGTTTCCTTCTTTGTCAGGTTACATTTTGTCTTGAGTAGATTTAAAATATGATTATCTTTAACAGAAGTCCAGATGTGGGCAGATGCCTACCAGTTACAGATGATATCTCTTGCAATCAGTTCCTCATTATTTCATTGGTGCCCTTTGCACTTACTAGTAGAAGCAAAAGAGAATATCCTTACATTATTTTGTACAAAACCCATGAAATTGTTCAGTGTTTGTAGATACAGTTTTATTGGTTCATTGCTATATTCATTCATTATGTATGGTCTACAGCTGTTTCACACTACAGCAGCATAGCTGAGTAGCTGAATCATTTTATCAGGAAACAAATATCCCAAATAAAATATTTCCAATCATCTTATAAGAAAAGCTTTTCTAATATCTCCTCTAGATAACCAGTCACCACCCGGGCATTGGATGAGTAGTAGACAATTTCATCCTTAAATTCATCAGAGAAATAGCTACTCCAGCATCATGGTTTTAGAGGGTTTGATGTAGGAGTCAAGGCATGTAGGAAGGTGGAAGGAATTCTAAGAATGAAGACCTGGAGGATGTGGCTGTAGCATGAAGGTAACAACCTCTATTTAACTTCAGCTTGAAACCTTGTAGTGGATAGAGAAAGCCAAGCTTGTAGAAAACCTCAAAGAACCAACACATCTTGGTACAAAACCTCCAAAAGGGAGCTCATCTGGAGTCCCAAAAAAACCCTATTCCCGGCACTCAAGATCTCACAAGAATCATGGCTTTTCCTTCACATTGTTTTTCATATCTTTGGACACTAGCCAGTAGTAAACCCTAACCAGAACTATAGAGGAAAGAGGTTCTAGAAAACATAGTCTCAGCTTTAGAACAAAATAGTCACTGTATTGACTTCATGATATAATTCAGATTAGAGCCCAACTGTGCTTGGTAATATCACAAGCAACATGATTCTAGTGGTAACTGATACCTGCAAAGAGTCTGCCATCTTTTTTTTTTTTTTTCTGGTACCAGGCATTGAGCTCAGGACCTTGCACTTGCCAGGGAGATGCTTCAGCTACTGAGCTATCTACCCAGCTATCTTCCCAGCCTGCCATCTTGCCTGTGGTGATGGGATTGTAGATTAGGTTGCTATGTTAAGTTGGTTGCTAAAATGTCTATGGGAGGTCAGCATGAAGTTTTCCCAACCCATACCTACCAGGTATGAGAGTATTTCATACTTAGCTTCTATCTCATCTCTTATTCATAGTGCCCACCCTACTTCTCTTTTGGGACTGGGGTACAGGTTTGAACTCTAAACCAATAAACTGGGGACACAATGCTTTATCATCTTCATTAGCAACATTGCCTTCATATTATTAAAAATTATTTATATTTGAATAATTCTGACTTTCTATTTGGGGCTCTGCTCAATACACTTATCTATCTATCTATCTATCTATCTATCTATCTATTTATTTATTTTAGTACAGTCTACAAGGTTTCACTTCGTAGATTGGACTCATAGTGATCCTTCTGTTTTCAGCCTCCCAAGCGCTGGGATTACAGGTGTGCACCACCATGCCCAATCTCAGTCACCATCTCAGTGTGCCCTGGGGTGGGGTCAACACACCTTGTGGTGCTGGGGATCAAACCCTGGCCCCTGTGTTCTGCCTAAGCAAGTGCTTTAGTCCACTGAGCTATATGACTGGCCTTGCTCAGTACTTTATAAATGTCACTTCTCTATTTTAATTCACCAGTAACACTTTCAAGAAGAGATATTTAATTTCTTTTCACAGATTAAGAAGTTAAAAATTTCACAGAGCACACAGGCTGGGGTTCGATCCCCAGGGTGACATGCTGGCCCTGTGCTTGTGGCCTGCTGAGATGCTGATTGAGATTGGGCATGGTTGTCTGCACCTATAATCCCAGCACTTGGGAGGCTGAACACGGGAGAATCACTATGAGTCCAATCTATGTAGTGAAACCCTGTACATCCTATACTAAATACAAAAGAAGAAAAAGAAAAAGAATTCCACCCAAGGCCAGGTATGTTGGTGCACACCTGTAAGCCCAGCACTCAGAAGGCTGAGGCAGGAGGATTGTTGTGAGTTCAAGACCAACCTGGGCTACAAAGTGAGCTCAAGGCCAGCCTGAAATTAATAGCCAGACCAAAAAAATAAAAAGAATCTTGCCCAATTTCATTGTGTAAATGGCTGCTTAAGTCTCTGCTTAATATGATTCTTAAACCAGGCATGCTAAACCACTGGACTATCTGCTGTAACCAAGTTCTCTGACCCTGCTTCTGGAACTTTCCTTTCAGTCTTGACTACAAGAACATTTGTCTGCTCATAATCTAATGACTCACAACAATGTTACTAATTTTCTTCCTTCATATTAGACTCTTGAGAATTTCACTTTTAATCTCTTGGATCACAACATCAACTATGACTTAACCTTGGATGGGGATGGAGATCAGATTTGTTGTTCTTCTGTTTCTTTTTACCAGCTGTTCACAGTATAGCACCAGTCAGCTCATCTTCCTGACTAGAAATTGTCAATATATAGAGCATTCTGAACTATACATTCTAAGAGCTGTGTGCACAAATACTATTTTTGAACGAAATATAGGATAAGAGCTCAAATGTAGACTCTGGTGTGAAACCTCGTGTTTTAACCTAGGCTTCATCCTTACAACCTATACTTAACCTAACCCTGTGCTTCAGTACTCTTATCTATGTAATAGAGGCAGTAATCAAAATTACTCAATCAAGTTAGTGTGAAAAGTAAGTAAATCAAAACATAGCACTAATATACTACAGTGCAATAGAAGCACACACCCATTTATACTGTCTTATATTGCTTTTTTTCTATCTTTGTTCTTATTTGTTCTACTTTTTGTTTCTGTTTTTCCTCTTTAAAATAAAAAACAATGAAACAAATATTAAAAGTAGAAGCACATATGTTGGATATGCTTATTGAATATCTTTCTAAGTCAAAGATCGCTCTTTATTAAATTTTTATATTTATTTATTTTGTACAGTGTCTCACTATACAGTTCAGACTTGTAGTGATTCTGCTGTATCAACCTACGCAGTGCTGGAATTGCAAGCCTGTACCACCATGCCTGGTTTCTGAGCCAGTATAGCAAGCCAGGGTTTCTGGGCTTGACGCAGCATGTGGTATTGGGATCAAACTCAGGTCCCTGCACTTGCCAGGTGGGTGCTTAGACCACCAAGCTCTCAAAGCAATTGCTGTTCAAAAATGATGCATTATCTACCTTTTCCACTCAAACCAGCCAATTTGAACAATTGTTTCTAGTAAATGAAATGAGTTCTCAGTATAATGATTAAAAATATTTAATAGTGGCCAACTGGCATGTCGTCTTGAGATTTTGAAGCAGGTTGCTCATGAAGCATCGCAATGCGCAATCATTGTGTGTGTAAGGCCTAAACCCTCGGCTAATGGATCCTGAGTTGGGGTTATGTCAGAACAGTCAGAAGGTATGCGGAATTGCAAAGCAGCAAAGGACGGCCTGCAGAGCTAGTGCTCAGTTGCCAGTGCATGCAAGACCTCATGCAGAGGATCTGCATGCTAAGTGCCTTGTAAGAAACCACATTATACAGAGCAGACATTCTGTTCATGACATTTTCACTCCCCACTCTCTCTCTCCTTGTCTCCCTCCTTGTCTCCCTTCAATCGCTCAGTCACTCTGTCACTGAAAGAGAGATCACTCAAGTCTGTTCTCAAAATGAAGCAAGAAATCTGAAAATGTTGTGGTTTTATTTTACAGACATTCCAAGGCTTGAAAGCAATTGTCAAAATACCCCTGGGATCCAAGCACACTAAATGGCTTTAAGCATGAGAGTGACATTGTAAAGTCGGCAATATAAAAAGATCACTGAAAATATAAAAAAAGAGGATTTAAGAAAGACAATTCTGCAGGGCATATATGTTACTGTAATCCAGAGTGATATTATGTTGACCTGAATAAGATGTAAAATGGAGAAGAATAGATTTGGGAAACATTTAGCAATCATAACTGCAGACTGACTGGTTGATGAAAAAGTGTAAATCAAACAGAATCAGAACTTCTGAGCTTACAAATAATTAGTAATTCAAATTATCATGTGGTTAAGTGATCTCACATACTCATTAACCCAATAGGGCATATGTTCATATTAATATTGAGACTATCCACCAAATCCTAGATGCAGACACACACAATGTGCAGACCCAAGCAACAAGCTAAACAGAGAGGTGAATTAGACAGTTTATAATATCATCAGATAAAAAATGGTAAATACAATGAGATGAAAATTTAATTCTGCATTTGTGATCATTGACTAATTGTGTCCATTCAAGTAGGAAATATCCAACTAAGTTGGATTTACATAGTTCTGAGTGTGGCCCAAGGGACTGATTGCAAATGAAAGACCCATCCTGGAGGTGAGCAGCATCGCCCAGGAAGCTTACGGGCTGAATGGAATAAAAGTGAAGAAGGAGATTCAGTTCTGCTTCCTTGGAGAAGTTCCCCTCTTCACTGTCACCTCAGGCGTCTTCTGGATTCCAGCACAGACCCCTCCACCTTCCAGTGTAAACCCCCTGGCCTCCTGACATGGACTCGCATAGACCCTACAGTGCGCTCTAGGCCTTTGACCTGGGACTAGATGCTTAGGCTGTCCAGTGCATAGACAGTCCTTGAGCACTGACTCTGAGGGTGACCAATGTGAGTGCTCATTGTAAATCCTTATATACTTATATATTTTATGTTAAATCTGTTTCCCTTGTGAGCACTGATGGTACAGTGTTGAAACCGAAAAGTCAATTTTTTCCCTGCCAGGATATATAGTGACTTCAGAATAAAACATGTGACATTTTGTCCTCGAAGAATGACAGAATTTCAACAGACATAGGCAATGACTATAGAAAAGACGCTCCACATTGTTGAAAAGGTTTGAACAAAAACTTCACAGGTGTGTCAATGTGTTCATCATACTCCAGGAATAATCTTTACCATAACATGCACTACCTATATAATGGCAGTTGGAAGACATTGCAGATAAAAAACACATTCAATCTACAGTTAAATACTGAATAACTGATATAATTTTTATAAACTGTACTGAAACTGAGTGTACAGGTACACTCTTGTGCCATTATAAAGTTGAAATATCATATTAAGTAGTGTAATATGTCCCATTATAAGTCAAAGACCATAGATAGATAGATGGATAGATTGATTGATTGACTGATAAAGTAAACAGATAAATATATATAGTAAACAATTTATAGAATGTATAGTATGTAAATGTGTATACATATCATATATACATATATGTTTACACATACAGTATGCATGTGTGTTTATGTATAGGCATACACATATACCATATATCTCTATAGGCATTCAGATCATCTTCAAACCAAAAGTGTTATTTCAAATTAATGATAAGTTGATTAGTATCTCTTATTTTTTTCTTAATGTGAAGAGCCTGATAATAGGAAAAAGTAGAACTTTATTTAATCAATCCAGTGAGATCGTTTTTTTAGACATAATACATTTCTTTTAAAATATTTTTTAATCTTTTCGTTTATTTATTGATTTGGTACAGGTGTCACTATGCAGCTTGGACTCGTAGTGATTGTCCGTCTCAGCCTCCCTAGTACTGGGATTGCAGGTGTACACCGCCATGCCCAGGTTAGGTGGCCAACACAGCGTGCCAGGAGGTTGCAGGGCTGGCATGGTTTGCAGTACATGGGATCAAATCAGGGTCCTTGTGCTCGCCATGAAGGCACTTGGACCACTGAGCTATGTCTCCCCAGCCCCCAGACTACATTTCTGAGAAGAAAAAGTCCATTCAACTAATCAGTCAAAGGTGTTGTTTTTCAGATAATTTCTTAAGCTTGTAAAACAAATATAAAAGTGAGCAAGAAGGCACCATAATGGGTGCACTGATACTTTGCCTGAAGTAAAATAATGTTGTATGTGATATTCAGAAACTAGGCAGGTTATAATAGCGTCTGTAAGTAAAATATTATGTATGCACCTTGTACGATATCAAAACATTACGAAAACAGTTTGCAATGTATTAATTTATCGAATCTGTCCTGTCAATTTGTCTTGAAACTGTCTCACTGCTATTTGTTCTTCAATAAAAAGAAGAAACTAGGCAGCGGTTAATTATTTCTGGACCTATTAAGGCTTCAACTAGGTCCTTGGTATTTGCATATTTGACATTCCCAGCAGCCCAATATTCACCAAAATTAGTCTCTATTGAGTGCATTATCTTTATAATGACCCCACTGAAACTTGTTATTTAGGTGATATATTTTTTAAAAGCAAAAATAATGTATTCTTTTTAGAATGGATATGAGACTTTGTTTTCAAGAAGGAGAATGTCTTCGTATTTAATGTTCCTCTTAGAGAAGTAGGTTGAACTCAAGGGAATGCATGTTTGCAAGGTGCAGAGTGGCGAAACTATCAAAGGGTTATGGGGTGTTAGGGACTCCTTCTAGAGATTTTTTCTAGTCTACTTATCATAAACAAAGAATTGGATAAAACAAACACAAGGGGTAGCAACATTTTACATTTAAGATGAAAAGCACGGTTCTCAGTGCAAATGTAGGCTACTTGAAAGTCAAAAGAGAAGCAGACTCTGCAAGGTGAAAGCAGACAACTGTAAAGGAGAGAGCACAGTGACCCAGAGCTTGATGGTGGCATTCTTTTGTGTCTCCCACTCCACAAGCTGATGCTAGGTCTAGACCCATTCTATTAAAAAAAAAAAAAAAAAAAAACCGCTGAGATTTAGCGAGAAGAAATGAAGATAGCACTTTCTGACTGATCCCAGGTGCAGGAGTTGAGCACCCATCTCCAGGATCTCTGTGATTGACAGGTCACATCCACTTCCCCAGCCAGTTTTTCCACATCTTAATCCCCTGCCTCAGAACTGCCATGCATGAGATCCAGACAAACTGGTTTTATTCCTGTATGAAAGGGACAAGAAAGAAAATAAGAGGAGAAAAAGAGGAAGAAGGAGTTAAAAAGAAGTGGAGGAGGGAGGAGAAAGAGAAAACTGAGAAAAAGGGGAAGGAAGAAGGAGAAGCAAGCAAGCAACACCTGCAGCTCCCACAAAGGAAAATACATAGCACAGAATTGTTGTGCTACATATTAATAATATTGAATTCAGTTGAATACTGGTGGAAGACAAGGGGTCAGAAGAAGTGCTTAATGCTCAGTGCTCAACTAGAAGTGATTTTACAGAAACATAAACCCCAAATAAGAATCCCCACAGTTATCTCGATCGCTAAATCTTCAGTAAAAACATCTGGGCACGGGAAATTTGCTTTGACTGGAAGACTTTGTGAAAATTAAGGAAGACACAAATGTGTGTGTGTGTCACATTTGATAGAGACTGAGAGACAACTTGTGAAACACTTGATTATCAAGACGGTTGGATGCGTGCAAAGGCAGGATTTCTAAAAACACAATTTGCAAGGATCTTAGATTCTGCCACAAAATAAGAGGCTTGTTTGAGACAGTCTTTCTTGGAACTGAAGGAGAAAGCCTACAAATGATACCTGACTATTACACAGAAAAAGACTCTCATCAATAGAAGCTAGAGAACCTGTTGAGAGATACCTCAGCTTGCTGAATTTTGCAGGTATAAATTATTGATTTCATTTGCTCATTGGAAAGACAAACTCCACAAAAATACAAACATAACATCCACTGCTTGACTTTTGAACAGATGACATGAACAGGGATAAAGGCTGCAACAAGGCATCAATTTACAAAATACAAATCTAAAAATGAATACAGTTGTAAAGAAATGGATAGGACGAACAGCTCTCACGACTCTCTTGGGTTGAGCATTCCTATTACCCATGGTGTTGGGCTTTCTCCCCACCCCTGTCGCCCACCCTCTGTACATGTCATTTGGACAGCCCTTAGGTAGAGCTATTTTAAACTGACATCTTGTAATAGTCTGAGAGCACTACTTTTAACATAGAACACATGTATGGTGCAGCTTTGTAACATAGCACATAGCCTCAATGAATTCAACTGCAGCTCTCCACAAAGGACAACATGTAGCCCAGAATTTTTGTACAGATTAAAAACATTGAAGTCAACTGAATGATAGAAAATCAAGCACACTAATCAGTCTACTTTAATCAGTATGTTTCAGCTCCCCCAATGTTTAATTATCTGAACACTGTGCTGTAGATTAATATTCCTTCTGATGTAGTTCTGGACTTGGAAAAGAGCCAGGGTAAATCAGTATCAAAAACGGACTAAACTATAGAAGTACTTGAAAAGCTTTGTGCAAACTTCACCATCCACTTACAGGTCTCTGTGAAATACTGTGCCCTTAAAATGTCCTATAATCCCAGGATAACACTTCTGTAAATTCTCTTCTCAGAAATCCTCTAGAAACAACAAAAGAACAAAGACCTTATCACTAGCCTTTATAAAAGATAAAATTGCAGCCTTGTTTTTCACTACACAATTGTAGGCTTTTGCTCAAGGTCAGGAATTTCTCTGCTCTTTTGGAGCTCACTGTAATTGCAGCTGGCGTCATCAAAGCAGGTTCCATTCAAGTTTAGAGTTCCCAGTGTTTTTCAGCTAGGAGAAGAAGGAGGCTGGGACTGCTTTGTCTTGTGATGATTCTCTGACTTGGAAGTGTCTAAAGTTTGTCAAGAGGAAGGACATACCTGGAAAAAAATTCAAATAATTTTTTCAAAATATTGTCACCGGATTCATCATATATCGGCCAGCTGAAGTAGATTCTGTACATACTACAATGAAAATCAAATGGTATATATGACTCTGCAGTGACGTGAGAAACATGAAGAATAATCAAGTAGCAAAATGACAAGAAACATGGGAGTCAGACCAAAAATGACTCCCACACAAGATCCTGCACACCACCTTCACTGGCTTGAATGAGAAAACTGTGAAAAGAAACCTGGATTAGAGAAAAATCATATCATTGTGCCATTTAGTACCATATACCATATACCTTTTAGTAGGTTGACTCTTTAATAATCTACTCTAAGTATTATATCCCACCATCTCCCTTTACAGTTTCAAGAACTACACCATTGTAGCTTTCAAGAACTATAAAGTCAGATACGTGACCCATGCCTATAATCCCTATACTCAGAAGGCTAACACAAGAGGACCACTATGAGTTCAAGACCTCCTTCAACTAAGTGACGCCTTATCTCAATGCCCATCCAAAAAACCAAAAACCTGACTCATCAACTACAAATACAAAGACATCTTTTGCTTCTCCAAATCATTACTCATTATTATTCCTGCCTTTTAGCAAAAGTGTAGATTTTCTTCTTGACACCCCATAATCAACCCAAATTATTGAAACATTCAAAGAAAACAGGTCAACTTTGCAAAGTCATGAATAGAAAAACAATACAAATTCCAAGCAATCTACACTACCTCTGGTGTATGCGGGGACTCCATATCCCACCAACATGGTATATTAAGCAACACTTCCCTTGTGACTTTTATTTGATTTTCCCTAATGGTGAACGATATTGAGTATCTCCTCATGTGCTTAATTAAGGCCATTTCTACATATTCTTTAGATAAATATTTGTTTAACTGTTTTGTCAAAATTATGTTCTATGCTGGAGTTGTAAGTGTTCTTCACACATTTTATATTAGTTCTTTATAAATATGTAATATGCAAATATTCTCTCTTGTCCTATCTTATCACTTTCTCTGTAGGGTTTCTTGAGCCCAAAAATTGTTAATTGCTGCATATGATAAATGTATGTCCTCCTCTCAACATTGGTATGTTAAAAATCTTGAACTTTAATGTCATAGTGTGAGGATGTGGGCCCTCTGGGAGGTGATTAGGTCATGAGGGTTGTGATATCAAGAGCAGGATTAGTTTCCTATGAAAGAAACCCAGTAGAACTCCTTGACCCTTCTACCACATGACAACACAATGAGAAGACAATTGTCTGCAAACCAGTAAGCATCCTGTCTCCAGATACTGAATGTATCAGTGTCCCAATCTTGGACTTCTAGCCTCCAGAGCGGTGAGAAACAACTCAACCAAGCCAAGGTAATTATGATAAAGTCAAATTTACATGTGTTTTTTTTTTTTAAGTTGCATGTGCTTCTGCTACCATATCAAAGAAATCATTGCAGAATCCAAGGACAGAAATTTTTATACCAATTCTTTATTTTACAATTCTGATCTTTTGCTGTTTTCATTTAGATTTTTCTAGCTATTTGAATTAATTTTTATAGGGTATAGGTAGGATTCTCATTTTTTCTTTTATATAGATATTTGGCCATCACACCACTTGTAGAAAGGACTTCTTTCTCCCACTGAATTATAGTGGTATCACTGTGAAAAGTCAATGGACCATAAATCAAACAATTTTAGCCTTCAAATTTTGTTCAACTGATCTATATGTCAATACAGATATTACTATCCTACCATTTTGATTATTTTTGCTTTCTAATTAGCTTTGAAATTCAGAAGTGTGAGCTCTCCAAATTTGTTTTTTCAAAGAAAATTTTGGCTAGTGCGGTTCCTATACACTTGCATATGAATTTTAAAATCAGCTTCTCAAATTCTGGGGGGAAAATAGCTGAGATATTGAAAGGAATTATACTGAATCTGTGGACCATTTGAAGACTATTCACATCATAGCAATGCTGACTTCTACTCATAAACAATGGATATTTTCCACACATTAAGTCTTTCTTATTTTCTTCAAGAATGTTTCTAGGGCCAGGTATATAGTTCAGTGGCACATTGCCTGCCTGAAAAGTGCAAGGTCATGAGTTCAATGCCTGGTACCAAACAACAACAACAACAACAATAATAATAATGTTGTTGTTGTTTAATTTTCAGCATACAAGTTCTTATTTTGTTGAACTTTTTCCTAAATATTTTATTATATTTGATGTTATTTTACATGAAGTTATTTTAATTATATTTTTGAATTAATGGCTAGCATATACTTATGCAAGTAACTCTTAGATACTGATCACATATCCTGAAATTTTGATGTACTGTTTATTAACTAACACTACATGAGGGCATGTGTACACATCTGTATGCATACGTTCCTTAAGCTTTTCTATTTTGAAAAGAAAAGGAATGATACAGAATTTCAAAGTAAGATACTGGGAAATTAACAATGGTTATTATTATGTTGCATATTGTTATCTTCAAAGTTGCTCATATTACCAGATACCAGCATGCAAAATTGATCAAACAATACAAGTACTAACTGTTCCTTTCAATGACCTAATAGGAATTAGGAATAGTCTTTTTTTTTTTTCCTTGCGAAACTGGGGGTTGAACTCAGGCCCTTGCACTTGCCAGGACAGCGCTTGTTCTATTGATCCAACTCCCTAGTAATACAGTCTTAACCATCCAGCAGAAAAGTATAAAAAGTAAAGCAGTATTAATATGCTGAGCTGTAAAAGGCTCAAGTCAACAACTTCTGACATTGCCAGTCCTATGGAAACCCCACTACTATTATGGATTGCTGGACTGTTTTGGAATATCTTGCTGAACTTGCTCATTTACAATATTTAAATGACAATGGAATACCCTTCTCTGACAAAACAAAAGAAAAGGGGATACAAATGAAGTATCATTTTGCATCTGTATATTCAAAATGGTTAGGATAGATATACAGCTACCTTCTCTTAATTCAATGAATAGAAAGATTTGTTCTAATAGTGTTTGTGGACAGGATATCATGTCTGCATCTTGTACTACGAATAATCACTAAGACAGCAATATGCAATGTATTACTTATTGAAACTGTCCTACTGATCAGTTTTGAAACTGTCTCATTGCTATTTGTTTCTCAATAAAATTATTTTTAAAAATATATTAGTGATACAATTATCTTAGCTAATAATACATATATTATCCCTTCCTTCTTCTCTTTTACCCATCCCAGTTGGTCTTTCCTTTTGAGCATTTTTTTCTCTTTCATTATATCTAGTATACCTTTTGGATCTTATTTACTCTTTAAGTTTCTTGTACTGAGAAGACAATTCAACATTTACACGTGAGTCTGGTTTATTTCACGTATTTTCTAAACACAATACCATTTCATCTGTGACTACAGATGGCTTTAACTTCTGTATCACTATGGTAGTTACCTCTGTTGATTTTTTTTATCTTGAAACAATCTCACACTCCTAGGATAAATATCACTTAGTCACAAAGTATGGTCCTTCTTGTGTCTTGTCAGTTTATTAGTATTTTGTTAAAGGACTTGACTCTATATTCAGACAAAGTATTTTGTGATGTGTTTATCTGATTTTGTTATGAGGATAACAATGACTTCGTAGAATGATCTGGGAAGTATTTTTCCTCACTATTCTTTGGAAGAGTTTGTAAAGCATAGGTGTTAATTTAGACATTTGGTAGAATATACCATGGTCTTTGTATTTTCTTTGTGGAGAGCTTATTTTCAATAATTCAATCTCTCCACTTGTTTTAGGCCTACATAGATTTTCCATTTCTTCTTCAGTTAGATTTAAGAAGTGTGGTTTCCTAATAGCTTTCTCATTTTAATAGAATATCAAATTCATTAGCATAGCTTGGAATACTGGCTTTATTTCTGTAAAGCCAGTAGTGATGTCACCTCTTTCATTCTTGACTTTGTCTTTTGTTTGTTTGTGTGTGTGTGTGTGTTTTACTAATTTCCTGGTCATTCTGGCTAAACTTTGATCTCACTGGAATAAAAATTTGTTTTTGTTGGATTTCTTCATTCTATTTTGGGTATTTTTGCTCTATTCTTTACTATTTCCTTTTTTCTGCTTGCTGTGGATTTAGTGCTGTTTAAGTTTATTTTCTGCACCTATGACAAAACACCTAAGATAATCATGTTGAAGAAGGAAAGGTTTGATATGGCACATGCTTTCAGAGTTTAGTTGAGTCTCTTACTTTTGGTCCTATGGTGAGGCAGGAGGCAGTGTGTAGTGGGTTGGAACTCTTCACCTCATAAAAAATCAGAAAATGAAACACAGACAGACAGACAGATGGACAAGTTCACATGCCCCCATCAAGGGCACACGCTCAGTTACTAAGTAACTTCCACCTGACCCTACCTCCGAAATGCTCTACCACCCACATAGCGCCCTGGTTGGCAAAAAAGCCATGAATATATGGGCCTGTGGGGAGCACTGAAAATTCACTTCAAATCGTAGCATCTTTATTTTTCAAGTTTCTTACGGTGAAAATCCAGATTACTGAAATCAGATCTTTGTCCTATTTTTAATATAAACGTTTAGGGGTCATGGGAGATAGCTCAATAGAATAAGAGCTTTCCTGGCAAGCGCAAGGGCCTGAGTTCAATCCCCAGTTCTGCCAAAAATAAAAATTAAAAATAAACATCTAAAGTTATTAATTGCTCTTCAGCAACTCCTTAGCTGCATCCCTAAATTCCCTGAACGACATGTTTTCATTTTTATTTCTCAATTTGCCAATATCTCATGAATCCTTTGATTCATTATTTGCTTAAGAATATGTATTTGACCTGTACATATTTGTGAATTTTCCAAATGTTCTTCTGCAATTTGTTTCCAATTTTCTGTGTTCAGAAAACATTTAATAACCTCAATTTTTTAATTTATTGAATCATAATTTATGGTTTAACATACAATTTGGAGCATGTTTCATGTACCCTTAAAAATAATGTGCACCCCTGCTATAAAGTGGCCTATGGGGATCTGTTAAGGCTGGTTTCTTGTATTATACAGTTCTTCCACCTATCTTACATCCTCTTATTCTCTTCATCATTGAAAATAACGTATTGATATATTCAGATCTTAAGATTTAATTTCCTATTCTCCTGACAATTCTGTCAGGAGACAGAATGTGTTTTACGGCTTTGTTGTTAAGTGACTTTATGTTTATAATAACTATATTTCCTTGGTCGATTGAAATTTTGTTTTTATTAAATATCCTTCTTTTTTCTTCACAGATTTTATCTTAAATCTGTTCTCTCCTAATAATAGTATAGCCATTATAACTATTTTTTTATTATTTGTTTGCTATATATTGCTACATTTTTCAGTTTCATCCTATTGGTGTCTTTGAATACAAAGTGTGTTTCTTATAGACAAAATATATCCTTGGATATATATTTTTCTGTCAAACTCTTCATTTTACATTGCTTCTTTAATTCACTTGCATTTAAGTTACTGATAATAAATTAAAATTCATATCTCTCATTTGTTTTTACCTTACTTTATATATGTCTGTGTCTTTTGTTCTTCTGTTCCCTTATTGATACCTTCCTTTTATATTTAATAGTTGTTTTCTATGGTACTGTTTTGATTCCTTTTTTTTTTCTTTTACTATATATTTTAAATTGGTTCTCTGGAAATTACAATGAATACCTTAAATTATATTAATCCACCCAAGAGCCAGGGATGTAGCTCAGTGACACAAGCACCTGCCTGGCAAGTGCAAGTTTGATTCTAGGTACCGAAAAAAAAAAATTCCATTGAAATTAATGCCAAGAGGATTTCAAAAGTCTATTAAAATGCTGCTTCTTTTAGCTCTTTTCTTTCCACATTTTGTGTGATCTTATACATAAGGTACAGTTTTTACATTACACACTCACACATATAGATTTAGAATTATTGTTTCACAAAGTTGTCTTTTAAACCAGACATCTTCTAAAATTACAAGCAAAAACCATATTATCCTGACTTTTAAATTTACTTGTACTAGTATTCTTTCTTCAGATGAATTCAAGTTACTAACTAATGTCCTTTGATTTCAGTATTTTTTTGTAAGACTTGCTTCCTAGAAACAAATTCTCTGTATGTGTTTATTCAAGAATGTCTGAATACAACCATCATTTTTAAACAACAGTGTTGCTAGACAAAAAAATTTTGTTCAAATTGTTTTCTCTCAATACACTATATATATCCTCTTACTGTCTTCTAGGTAGTGGAAGCATGGTTTCTTTCTTTTTTTTTCTGTATGTAGGGCAGAGTCTACATTGTTCAGGGTCTCTCTAGGTAGATCAGACTTGTAGTAATTCTCCTGTTTACAGCCTCTCATGAGCTGGGATCACAGGCTCACACCACAATGCCCCAGTCTCAGTGGCCCTCTCCGTCACAGTCTCAGGGAGTCCTGAGGCGGGGCCTGCAGGGCAGGCCGGAAGAACCCCTGGCCCCCTGCCTCTGCCTAAACACGTGCTTTAATCCGTTTAGCTATTTGGCCAGCCACTTGAAGCATAGTTTCTAATGAAACTATCTTAATCTTGTTAAGTGTTACTAATACATGATAATCCAAATTTTCCTTCTTGCTTTCAATATCTTCTCTTTGTCTCTGGATTTTGACTGTATGTATAAGTGTGAATCTCTGAGTTTATCCTACCTGGAGTTATTGAGTTTCCTAAATAGGCAGATTAATTTTTTCATCAAATTATGGGACCCTTGTAAACAAAGATAATTTTACTTATTTCTTCTTAATCTGCACACTTTATTTGCCTAATTTTCCTGCCCAGAAGCATTATTTCTTCAAATATTTTTTCTGAGTTTTTTCTCACCTTTTTTTATAAAACATACATTGTATTCATGTAGTTACACTCAATGGTTAAATATTCTCTTCTCTCCTTTGGTCTCCGTCGTTTCTTTTACCGAGACAGGGTAATCCTGACTGACCCATCTTCAAACTCACTGTTTCTTCAATCTAAAAGCATCAGTCATTTCCTCTGTTGGACCCCTCCAGTGAATTTTTATTTTAGTTATTATGTTATTGAACCTAAGGATTTCCATTTGGCATTTGCTTATCATTCCTGTCTCTATTGTAATCTCTATTAGGTAAAGCCTTCTTCTTTTACTTTCCTTCATGTTCTTTGATGTGATTTATCTTGTCAATTTTCATGAGATGTGTTCTTTAAACAAATTATTAACAGTCTTTGTCTGACATATTTTCTTTAATTTTTATTTTAAAAAAATATCAATGAGACAGTTTTAAGATACCTTGACAAGATGGATTTGATAAATTAATACATTGCAAACTGTTTTCATAATGTTTTGGTATCATAGAAGGTGCACACATGAAATTATACTTACAGACATTATTATAGCATATGTCTCTTATCCGTAAATTAAGAGGGTGTAGCTGTTTGTGTATCTTATTTTTTATACCTGAATTACATCAAAGATTCAATAATTAATACTTTCTACCTTGTTATTTTCTTTGTCTGACATATACAAAATCTTGATTTCCTGAAGAACAGCTTCATGAATTGTTTTGTTCCTTTTGTGTATCCTGTTCTATTTCTTTGTATGTCTCTTTTTGTTGTTGAGAATTGGACATTTCAAATACTGATATTCAACAACTATGGGAGTCAGATCCTTCCTCCCCTGAATTTATTGTTGATCTTCTTGGGTCGATGCCCCAACATTGTTTGTTTAAAGGCTTTCTTGAAGTAATGGTGTAAATTAGTTTGTATTTTCATTTTGTTTGTGTTCTTTGAGTATGATACTCGGTTAGCTTAACAGTCATATCATGGTGCATAAAGATTTCTTTAAATCTCTGGAGGCATTTGGGCTCTGTGCGTAATGGGTCACATCTTCAGCACTTGAGTAGACAATTTTCAACTGTATCCTAATATTCACTTTCTGCTTCTCTACAGCCTCAAGTTAGAAGTAAATGCTTACTTTTTTCTCAAATCTTTATCTGTAAGTATGCATAGCCCTTGGTGTGCACAAAGCCCTAAATATATTCATCTTACCACGCTAGGACTATGTTGAAGCTTTCCAAAACTGCCTTGTACATATCATTTCCCATATTTTTCTTTTAAGTTGTTTGGGGAGCTTCAGCTGCTTTCAGCAACTCAGGCAGCACAATATTTAATAATTGCCACTTACTACTTGAGATAAATGTCCCTTGATGAAAGCCTGTTTGTACTGGACAACATTTGGATCAGGTCAAAAAAGGACACACATGCAAGTGGATTTTCCAAAACACGCCATAGAAATCAAATAAGGACATTTATATGGGGATCAGGATTAAAGGAGCCTCAAGCCCATTCTGCTCCTGCACAGGCTCCTGGGCTACTGATTTCTATCATGACATGAGTCTGTTCGTTTCCAAAGCTGACAATAAGCTAGCAAAAGGTAGATAGAAGTAGGGCAAGTTAAAATATAACAAGGATTACTTTAATTCCAAAGATATTCCAAAATATCTTTAATTCCAAATTCTCTCAATGAGAGAATTTTTGTATGTTCTTATTGCATACTCTTTCCTGTCCTGTGACCACTAAAAAACTATCCAGATCAAGATGAATGAATAAAAGTTTCCATATAGACCAATAAAAACACTCTTCATCTGATAAGCACTTTTTACTTTCTATAGACCATAGGTGGTGAACCTATGGCCCATGTACAACAATAGGCTGTTTGTATCATTAAAAGCTCTAAAAGGTTCACCATTGCTGATAGATCATGACATTTGTCATACTCATTATCAGAGTCACAGGGCAAATGATCACATAGCAAGTATAATGACTGACACACTGTGCCAAGTTGAGAGGTTTAGAAGCTTAACTAAGTGACACAACCATTCCACATCCAAGGGTATAGAGGACCTGCTCTAGGGTGGCTGTCAGCACCCTAGGATGTTGTGATGGTTGATGCATTGTGTCAACCTGAAAAGTTTAGAAGCTTAATTGAGGGACTCAGCAAGGCTTGAGGATCCTGATTTGTAAACATCCTCAACCTGTACAAGATGAGAGCACTGAGAGGGTGTGAGTGCTGTACTTGCCCTAGAGTGGGTATCCTGCTTACAACACAAGGGAGGAAAAGAGACTTGTTCTACCCTTTACGCTCTTGTTGGTTTTGCTGTTTCCTCTACGAAGAACTGTTGCCTTCTGCCATGCCACCCTGCTTTGGAACCAGTTGGTTATGGTCTGAAATCTCTGCAAATAAACCTTTAACTTTGGCTGTTGGGTGATTAGTATCAGCAATGAGAGGAAAGTAACTAAGACAGCAAATGGCTTCTTCCAACCAGGAAACTTGGATTATTCATTACTCTGTCCTGGTTTCATTCAACTAAAAATATTAAATTTTAATTAAATTAAAGCATGTGCAAAGTTGAAACATTGAATATGCCTCAAAAGCTTATGATGAAGGAACAATGGTACACTCCCCTACTCCTTTGGGTAAATCACTTTCAAAAATTTGTCTTGAATTCATCTAAAGTTTATCTCCACAAACTTAATAATGTTTATACTAAGTCCTCAATTTATGAAATCTATACATTTATTTTCTCATTACTCTAAGTAAAAATATAATTTTTACCCAATCATCAAAAATGTTGATGCTTATTGTTCTTACTTTACCTATGGATTGCCTTGCAAACTCGTATCATTACCATAACACCTCCTGTTTCCACCAACTAGAGATGGAATTCCTTTATTCCCATCTTCATAAAATAAGGGGTTTAGCAATCCTACTATGCCTCCACTTTTCCTCCTTATTGTTTATGTCAGTAAGGTATATTTTTACCTTCCTAATGTCAATGTTAATAATACTTACATTCAGTTCTAAAATATTTTTCTAGTTTGCACTTTAGTTCATAGGCTAACTTTAAATGTTGAAACTCAAAATACAATAATCCTACTGTTATTATTCAGTTTTTCATTTCACATATAAATAGAAATTAGAGTAAAATTTCCTGCCCTAGGGTGGCAAAATAATCATTATGCCACTCAAAGCTCGAGATTCCTAATAAGAAGATAAAATGACTCTTCTGTTATTTCTCACATTCCTGTTAATTGCTTGTATTCTGACATATTTTACTTTGCTGCTTAGGTCACTATAACATTCTTGTATTTCTTTAAAAATCATTTCTGCTTTTTATTAGATTCTAAAGACCTTACTTAAACAATAGCCCTATAGTAAGTTTTTAGCAAATATTTATTGGAATTAAATTATTCTACATTACCAACCTCTCCAGCCTAATAAATGAAATGTTACAACACTATAATATACTGGAAATTTTCTAAGTAATTACATAACAAAAAAGTTATTCAGGATCCGGGAGACAGCTCAGTGGTCTAAGAGCCTGCCTGTCCAGTTTAACCCTGGTACCATATGCCATACCCCTGTCCAAGCCACTGAAACTGAGCATGGTGACACACGCCTGAAATCCCAGCACTGGAGAGGCTAAGACAGGAAAAGCACTATGAGTCTAATTCACATGAGGAGACTCTGTACTAAATTAGTTAATTAATTAATTAAAGAATAGTTATTCAACATGTTCCTTCAGAATACATTCTAACCCAATTTTTTTTTTCCAGAACTGGGGATTGAACCCAAGCCCTTGCACTTGCCAGGGAAACACTTATTCTACTGAGCCATCTCTCTGGCCCTAATTCAACTTTTAGAAACATTAAATTTATCCAAGATTTTGTAAGCAGTATAGATGTCATGACATGAAGCATGGCTTCCAAAAATCATAGTAGCCTTACAATAATCATTATTAGCTCTAAAAAAAAAAGGAAGTAAATATTTTATTTTTCCTTAATTGTACTAAAATTGTGTTATTTCAGTATAAATAAAAAGCATCTGGGTGCAGTTAGAGTTTTTCTCAGGTATTTGTTTTCAAAGATTGTGTACACAATGAAGAATTAAAATATTCAAATCTAGAGAATGAATCAAGGACCCGGAGCAAAATGTGAACAGTGATAAAAAGAAATGATCACTGAAAGAAATATGCAGCTTTTGTTTGTCAAGACAGTGAATGATTTCTAACTTCACAGTCAAACTTCACTGTCACCTAGAACCTTTGCTCTCAGATCCATATCCATGCCAGGGCTCATGGAGCATGTCTTTTTTAGATCTTTGAGCCCCTATAAAACAATTTCAGCAAATTACTAAAGCACCCTGTATTCACATAAAGAATTTCATGTTTACATGTTTCTGGGTTAGGGGATTTATAGAAACAGTTGCATTTTTGAAGGTGTTCAAGACTACAAAAACCTTGACATTATTATCCTAAATTAAAATGCCTATTGGCCATAGGTGATAGTACACAGCTGACCCATGAATATACCCAAGACTGAATGACATCCCCTAGGTTCTGGATCCAGACATGGCCTTTTCAAGTTATTGTCCTTTTGGAAAGCATCTCTTCATTCTCTATTGGCCTGAAAATTAAAAAAAAGAAGAAAACCGTATGGGGTCCCCCTCCTGTCCCTCTCTTGGACAAGAGCTTTCTTTTCCCCAATAAATATATTCTATAAAAAAGAAAAAGAAAACTATATTCTATTGTCCTGAATGTACATCACCATGGGACACCAACTGACCATATGACATCTCCACATGACATTGTGTATTAAGTGCTATTTAATTAATGGCACCGCCATAACTCAGGCATCTTCATTAAAGCCATAATAAAATGATAGATACATAATGCTACATATGAAATTTTTGGAATTTATGTATAAATACATGAAGAGAGAGAAAAGAAAAAGAACAGATCTTACAGATACAAGTATTTGCTTGAGGAAGTGGTTTGTACTCCCTGAAGATTTATCCACACCTCCTACCACATCTTCTTCAGTCTATACTGAAGGTTTCTTGGAGAATTTTCTGTGGTTAGTGAACTAAAGAGGGAAGAAAAATGATGCAAGCTTGATTTACAGAAAATTTTATATCACAATTCTGTATCAATCTGGAAAATACCATGAGTTGACTAAGAACAACCATATAGCCCTTCCTGTAGGTGCCCATGAAAGACAACAGAGAGAAATCCTCCCCAAGGGTAAAAGATTGAACAGACTATTAATGACAATTTACTCAATAAGTTGTAACAACACCAAAACATGCATAGTCAACAACAAAGGCATATTATTTTCTCACTATAATGTTGGTTCTGGGTCAGTTAACTTGGCTTTATACATTTTCTGTCCCTTGTATCCAAAATTATATAAGCAACCCATTGCATTTTGTGTCATTGCAAAAAGACACAAAGTCAAATTTCATAATGACCACTTGATTCTTTATTTGAACTATTTGAACATAACAGCTGTTACAACTGGTCACACTGGGTTTCTTCAAACGTACTTAAGATGTAGTTTCTACAGGTAGGCTTTATAAGCCACTTATAGAATTGTTATATGATTAACTATATTAAAAATAATGTAATCTAACAAGCTGTATATTTCATTATATGATTTTACTAGAAAACGAGATCATTCAAGATACAGTTCAAGGCAAATTAGCAGGTAGTGGCTGATAGGTTGGCTGACACAAAACCGGAGAACCTATAAAAGAAATTTTGAAGGAAGAAGCATATTTATAGATTTCCTAGTATGGGCCCAATATGCCAGAATGTGAATTCTTTCTAGCAGTCTCACTGTGAAGAAGACATAATACTCATTCAATCCACCGGGCATATATCAGTCAGCCTCTCTGTTCAGCCAATAAGTTCATGAACTAAGTGGTTAAGGCAAAAGACACAAAGACTCACTCAATAAAATCAACCAGCCACTATTATCAGTAAATGTTCATGGGGCCAGGGAGATAGCTCAATAGAATAAGCGCTTCCCTGGCAAGCGCAAGGCTCTGAGTTCAATCCCTGGTTCCAATAAATAAATAAATAAATAAATAAATAAATAAATAAATAAATAAATAAATAAATATTCATTATGACCTTCAGTTTATAATACTATTTCTTGAAGTAAGGACAAGGAAATGAAAGAGTCATTGTGTGACAGACTCACTGCATTAGGTTCTTTCTATTAAAGAAAACACAGCATTTTTCCTCACTGGAATAATTATGACTTCTGAATTTGGGTTTGCATCAGCATACGGTGATGAGGCATCTTCACAAATTGTGCCTGCAGTCTCCCAGTAATTTGAAAGGTGTCTCTTTGCATTTCCTACTGAATATGTTGTCCACACAATCCTGCTAATAAATCATTTTCCAACTCAGAGCAAGTTTCTATTACTTATGACTAAGAATCCAGACCAGCGAAGTTCTTAAATTTCTCACACTTTCTTTATGAAACACTCTAATTTCTACATAAGTAAAGAAGAAAAAAATATGTTTCTTGGCATTGTGGCTCTGACAGCCATGCTTTAATCTGATTCATCAAAGAGACATTTCCAAATGGAGGCACTCTACATAAAAGAAGGATCAGTTTGAGCAACTGCACATCAAGTTTGCTCAATGCGGGCCAAGGATATAGCTCAGTGGTGTAAGCACCATCCTGAAAAGCACAGGTTCCCAAGTGTGATCCCTGGTACCGCAAAGCAGGAAAAAAATCCTCAAAGAAAGCAGCAAATCTCAGTCATTCACTTTATCAAAATCTTTCTTAAACCATTGTGTATTTCCATGGTTCTCATTCTTTCCACATGCTTTACTGCTTATCCACATACAAAGTCAGATAAATCAGCTCAATTCAAAATCTCACCATGATATCTATAACTTTTCACAAAACCACTTTCCAGAGGAAATATGCTTCTAGAAAGTTCTTAAAGGCCAAGATAAGAAAATATACAGGCAACTCTTAAGCAATATCTTGGCATTTGTCTGAATCTATTGAATGACTAGTTGTAAGGGTTTGTTTTTTTTCATACAGGGTCTTACTACTCAGCTTGGATTGGTAGTGATCCTCCTGATTTCTGCCTCCCTAGTGCTGGGATTACAGGTGTGCACCACAACACCCAGACTCCATCACCGGGTCAGCATGCCCAGGGGTGGGACTGGCTTGGCATACAGTGCTAGGGATTGAACCCTGGCCCCTGTGCTTACCTAAGCAAGCACTTAGTCTGCCAAGCTATATCACCTGCCCTTGAAAGGCTATTTATTAAAGACTCTATACTCACACTTCGGCTAGCCTGGAATTCCAGTACCCTTGGTATAATATCTTAATCAAGATACACTGAATTCTGAAATTACAGATAAATCCAAGAAACGGTGCTCTCATCTGTGTTTTCATGAGCTTGTACACAACTGTCATTGCATTTTGTCTGCAGTGAATTGTGTATGCTTAGCCCAACTCCTAGGGAAGCTATGAAATGTGGGAGAAACACTCTCTACTGCAAGTGAAAAACAAATAAGTATGTTCATTTGTCCAAGAACTTGGAAATAATATTTTCTCTGGGTGAAAATATGTTGCTAACTCTACAAAGGTATGAAGATTCTGCACATGAACTATACAAGGGCCTTTTCTCAAGGAGGTTATGTGGCAAGAATGAAAAAGAATACAAAAAGCTCAATTTAAAACATCATGTGATAAGTACAGAACAGAAGTTACCACTGCTAATGCACAGAAAAAGGGAAAATAGGGCAAGATTTTAGGAGAAGCATTTTCTTGAACTAAACTTTTAAATATCTGGTTCAAATTATCTAAATAATAGAATGCAAGAATATTCTAAATAGAGATCAGAAGATAAGGATAATTGGAAAACAATAGTTTTATGATTAAAGAAAAAGGCTAGATCAGAAGACAGAAGAGGTAATTTAGTGGAGAGCAGCATAAAAGATATTCAACACAACTATAAGTCACCTGAAATGCTCCATGACAAAATGATTAAATGGTCAAATATATGTTCAAGACACATAAATTAAATTCACATTTGAACGTACCAAAAAGGTTCTAAGAAACCCCATGACACTTAAACTAGCTTGAACGCCTTCAACTGTCATTTACCCATCTCAGTATTAAATCCAACTAGCAGCTCATCTATTTGGCATTCTAGGGAATAGACATGGATAAAATCAAGGATTAGATATATAGGTACTAAAACAAGAAATAATCGAAAGAGCTGATTCTTGTCGTGAATGTAATGAGTAGAGTTAAGGATTCTATACAGTGAAAATGTGAAGGTGATATTAAGGTACAGCAAGTCAAGCATGGAGCTATTAGAAATAGCATAGAAGGGTTTTTAATTATATCACTTAATCTGTTGAACTGTTTGGTCAAAGTCACAATTTCCAGTTTCTTCATTTCTGTGTACACACTTCACTAGCACAAGGTTTTGCATGTAAGAAGGCCTTCATAATTTTTTACAGGATCTCACTACACAGTTTGGACTCATAGTGATTTTCCTGTTTTCAGCCTCCCCCAGTGCTGGGATTACAGCAAACTATGGCCCCTGCACTTGCCTAAGCAGGTGCTCAGTCTACTGAGCCATTCTGCTGGCTCTGACCTTCATAAATTGAAGAGTGAACACAGAAGAAATCAACAGAAAGCTTTTGAATTGCTTCCCAGTGATCCCTGTGCTTTGGATACTCATGGCCTTTGTGCAATCCCCTTGCCTTTGGCATAAGCTGGAAGGAGCAACTAATTTCCAATAAACAGAGAGTAGACTGTCACTTCCACAGCTGACTTACAAAGACTTTGACTTCTTACTTTTTGCTCTTTCTTGCTGGTGTTCATTCTTGCCTTCTTGTTATAGGAGGGGGAGTCATGTGGCAAGAAACTGAGAAAGACCTCTATGTAGCAGCCAACAATTCAAAAACTACTCAGAAACTACAAACTCAGTTCAACAAATCACAGTAGGCTAAATCCTCCCAGATACCATAAAACTTTTTCCTAAAAAAAAGTTTTGGAAATTTTTCCAGTTTTTTTCACTTTCCCATATAACTTTACTGTGTTTCACAAAGAAGAGAAATACTTTTTTCTAATTCCTTGAGAGTAGGTCTATTACACTAGCTACATGATTTGCTTTGACTAAAAATGAAGCAGATGTAACACAGTATTTACTGCAATTCTACGTTTAAGAGGCCTTGGACAATTTCACACAAATTTTCTTGTAGCTCTGCATTACCACGAATAAATTATCCTCAAATTAGTCTTCTTGCCCTAAGAGGAACATGAGAGATGGGTGAAAATAAGCCACACAACTAAGTTTAGTCTCAAGGCAGTTGATTCCCAGACTATCCCACCAAATCACGAACAAATCCATAGCTATCAATGTGTGCTGTTGAAATTTTGCAATTTTTTAATACCTTCTCTTCGTCCCTAGTTGACTGATATATACAGTGTTTGGAAAACAGAGAGAAATTCCTACTGAAGGACTAATTTAGTTAAGAAAACTTTGGCACTAAATATTGAATCAAATAAAGGAGAAAATATATAGCTATATTTTCAGGAAATATGAAGTGATTTGACCAAATTTGTTAAATTCTGGAATTCCTAAATTCTGCTGTTAGTAGCTATCACTAGATTATGGGAAAGAAAATAGATTTCAGTTAATCATTTATCTTAATGACCTGTAGAAATTCATAAAGCTATTTAGAAGAGCCCATCTATCTTTTAGAGTTTTTTTCCTAGGATTTCTTTTGGTCTGGTTAGTGTAAAATCAGCTGAGAAAAAAACTTTATGTAGCTCCTTATTTCCCTATTTTCATGGGTCATAAGCTTGATGCTTTTGAGGACATCGTTAGCAATTTGAAATCATAATTAGCTGAAGGTCATGAGAGTATGGAGTGATTCCAATTTTAATAGATCAGTTTTTTCATTAAATTTGTGGACAGAATAGGTAAGGGTCAGTTGAAGGGAAATTTAGCTCATGAATATTTTATACATAATCTAAAAATTCAACTGTTGATAGAGTGAATTATATTGAAATCAAACTATTTGAGTTAAGTTGTCTTTATGTTAATCAACAGAAATTATTTTAATTTATACGTTGCTGTTTTTCCTCTCCAATTTTTATCCCATTGTGTTTATTTTTTAACTGACTTTCTGATAAAAGACTGCGTATTATTGCTCTGCTTGAACTGCAAATCCCCTCCTAAGACAGCTAAAGCACCTTCTACAGTTAATCAGAGATTTTCTGGTTGTTTATACCTTGGCCAAATGCATTTCCATAACCTATATATCTTCAGACTTACAGAGTACTGATGAGTAAAAAGTTTTAAAATTCACAACATTGAGGAAAATGTTTACCATTCAAACTACATGGCAAATTAAACCAGTTTTAAAACTGATGTGGAAATGCTGCTCCCTTGAAATACTAGTCTAGGCTTTAATTGCTGTAATTATCCCTCAGCGGGGGGATGGTACAGATTTCCCAGCTGCACCAGCTGCGCGGTGTACCAGGACAAAGAGGAAGGACAAACTCAGGGACTCAAAGGGTTTCTGGAATAAACAAAATGCAGCTCCCAGGAAGGAAATGATTAAAAAAAACAAATCCAAGTTTGAAGAGAGGCATAAGAAAGTCAAGCTAGACTTACTCCTGAGGAATTAAGGACAAGCGGGAATTGTCTGTGCTACTTGGGAATGCAGAATAGAGACACTGCCACTTCGAATCGCCCAGTTAGTCTTTCCAGAAGTCTCATTAAAACAGGACTCACAAAACAAGATTGAAAGCCAGACTTCCGGTGTGGTAAGATGAGACAGCATTACAAAGTATTAGCTTTTATGTCTCACATTCCTCCCTTATATTTAGAATGGCCTTACCAGCCTCTTCACACTTCCAGGAATAAGTTCTTCAGTAAGCCCAAATAGCAATATGCACAAAGCATCGCTTTTTAACATTTAAAAGCCACGGCAAGTGCAAACCCAATACTAATGCTAGACACATGCAATCAGACAGAATGGATCTTTACCATCTACTTTAGCTGGAGACTAACGTAAAGCGAGAGCAATACAAAGGTCAAGTATTACTGTATCTCTGGGCCCAAAGATGTGTCCTTAAGTACTAGAGGCTGCAGAAGAAAAAAGAAATGGAGTATTTTAAGTTATATTTTTTAAAGAGAATAAAAAGCAATAATAAAATGATACAGAATTTTAAGGCCAGATGACAGGAAATTAATAATGAGGCATACTGGAGCGAAAATAATCTGTGCTTTACCTATCTTTTCTGAAACATGATAAGTCAGCTGTCTCATTAATATCACTCATATACCAGTGGTATAGAATCAACGTCGCAAAGATGAGTGGGAGGAGTTTCTATGGTAATGTGGGTGCCAGGTGGCAAGCATGATTTTTCCCTGGGTTAACACGTAAGACAAAATCTGAAATTTCCTCATGCTCTTGGGACTGGGAGACAAAGGCTAAATAAGGAATAGCAGAGACACTCTCTTCTTCCCAGAGGAAAGTAGCCTGGGAAAAGGAAACCAGATGATCAGTGGAGACCAATGGCTAGAAACCGTGGAAGATCGGCACCTCAGATCAATCTACACAGGACATTTTTCTCTCAGTCAACATCTTACAAAAAAAGCTCAAGCCTGAGCCTCAACCTGGATCATTTCTTATTTGAGGGAAAAAAAAGAACAGTAGAAAAATGAGAGGAGTGGAAACCAAGGAAGAGGGAAACACTTCCACCAATGGCTCAATGGCCTTTCATTAAATACCATGGAGATATATAGGGGAAGGATTGGTCAGTAAGGGTCAGTATAGACAGGACAATGCTAACTTTGCTCCTGAGCAACAGAAATCCTTTTAAAGTTTGTACCTTTTATCTTCCACCGATGAATGGAATGTAGCAATCAGGAGCACGAGCAGACAGAGGTTCTGCTCTGACACAGAAGTCTGCAGAGAGGCTCCTCTGGCTAGTGCATGAACCTAGTGTCACCTAGGTTTTAGTCTTTCTGGTTGCCTGCTTTGCTATCCTCAGTATGCAGCTTTCATCCTTCTGAGCTTGAGAAAGTCATCACAGGGATGCACAGATTTTTTTTAGAAAATGGAATGAAATTTTATCCAACCACAAACATAGAATGAAATCCTACTATTCGTGACAATATGAAACTGGAAATCACATGGTAAGTGAATAAGTCAAACTTGAGAAATACACATACTGCATGGTCACATCACTGCATGCCTCTAAAGAAGGGAAACTCACCCAAGTGTGGCATACACTCATGTAATCCCAGAACACAAGAAAGAAAAGGCTGAGGATCACCAATCTGAGCTCAGCCTGGGAAACCTGGTGATTCATCAAGACTCTTTCTCAAAACAACAATGTAAAAGAGAGCATAGATATAGCTCAACGTGAAGGTCCTTGGCCCAATCCCCATACCACACAAAATGACAACACCATTCTAAGCACCAGAAGAAGGTTCTCAGGACCTGGGGATGAGGCAAATGAGACAATGTTGGTCAAAGAGTACCAACTTTCATACATAAAGTGAAAAAGTTTGAATGTATGTGGTGGTGATTATGGTTAATTTTGGACTTTGCTGAGAATGTCTCCTTAATTAATCTTTCCACAAAAAAGAAAAAACAACTATGTGAGGGGAAGACTGAAAACTAATGTAGCTGTGCACATCATTTCAGCGTATGTGCAAAGCACCACACCGGATGCCAAATATACGTGATTTTGTCAATTACACTCCAGCAAAGTTATTTTTAGAAAGATGGAGGCAAGACCTCCAGTTATCAAGCCCCTAATTCCAAGCAAAAAAGAAAAAGACTGAAAGATGAGGTTTTACTCTTTGCAAGATATTTCATCTTATTTTGATATGATATCATTATAATCAAGGTATGATTTCTTACATTCTACTAAAACACTGAAGATACATTTTCAATCTTTTATTTTTCTCATTAGTTTTGACAGCTTTACTGGGGTATAACATATACAATCAAATACAATTCAGTGATGTTAATTAACTCACAGAATCATACATTTGCCACCAAAATCAAATTTTAGAGCATTTCCATCACCCCAAAAAGATTCTTCATACCCAATTACACTTGTTCTCAATTTCCATCTCTATCTCCAAGCAACAAACAGCTTCTTTCTGTCTCTATGCATTTGCCTTTTTGAGAAATTTCATATAAAATCTCTTATGTGGAGAAATTACTATATATATATATACATATATATGTATATATGTATATATATATACACACACACACACACACACATATATCATGTAACTGATTTCTTTCTTATCACCTGTTTGTGACTATCATCTGTATTCAAGCACATAGAACACACCATTCTTCTTTTATTGGTGAATAATATTCCATTCTATGAACATGTGACATTTTGTTCATCGATTCTTCAGTTAATAGATATGTGAGGGATATTTTCTGTATTAGCCTATTGTGAATAATACTGCTATGGACATTCAACTATAATTCTGTGTGTATGGACTTATGTGCTATTTCTTGTATATATACTCCTAGGAGTGGACTAGCTGTATTGTATATCATATTGATCATACTCAATTTATTATCAGCTAATTAATTTTTAAGACACTAACAAGTTGTTTCCAAAGTAGATGCATCATTTCACATTCTTTTGGTGATATATGAGGGTTCCAGTATGCTTATGTCTTTTTCAACATCCAGTATTACTTATCATCACCATTTTGGTGATGATAATAATGATGTCATAGAGATCAAGCCTTAGACCTCAAACATGCTTGGCAATTTCTCCCTTCTATCTTTCTAATGATAGCCACTCTAGTAAGTATAAATTAGTGAGTCCAGTGAGTCTTCCATTAGTGGTTTTAATTTGCATTTTCCTAATAACATGGGAAATGCTTCTTGTTTCTTTATGCATCTCATTTGGTGGTGACACAACAAACCTATTAAGGCTTTGTGCCCACTTTTAATAGGGTCATTTATCTTCTTTTCAAGTTATAAAATTTATTATTCTGGGATATAATACCTTTATTAAATATGCAGTTCAAAATTATTTTTAATTATTTTCAAGCCTGTGACTTGTCCTTTCAGTTTTTAAATTATGTCCTGTAAAGTACAAAAGCTTTAATTTTTTTGAAGTCTAATCTATTAATTATCTTCTTTCTTGGCTATTTCTAAATGATATCTTTTTATTTTAGAAAGAAGTTCCTCTCCAGTTATATCTGTCTATATACCATTGGCCAGAACCATGTCACTTAGCAAACATCAATTATAAGACAATAACAGTATTTGATTCTTTTATAAGATGAAATGAGGGAAGAGGTAAAATGGTTATTTGGTAAGGAGTTAACATTGTTGGTCATGTTTTTAAGCAGATTAGATTCTACATTAGAAAAAAGTATCATTTTTTTCTTTTGTCACAATACTCCTTCATAAAAATGACCTTCAAACCTATGTGGCATACGTAATAAATGTCACAGGCCATATGTCCGAGTCAGCAGAACTCTGGACAAAGGCTCTGCGTTCAAATCACTTTTTGGCTTGGAGATCTTAAACAACTTATTTAAATTCTGCCTTCATTTTAAAATGAAGATGATGTAGTGCCATCCTCGCGTTATTATCGTATTTAAATCAATTAAAATGTAAAATATTTAAAACAATACCAGGCATATAGAAAATATTAGGGGGAACATTAAATCTACTCTGCTTATATTTGTCATGACTCTATTTAATCTTCCCTTTTAGGGTCTAGTTAAGGAATGAGTAGGAGTAAGGGGCTATTTTGGCACCAAATAGAAGGAGATTTAATCCTGGTGGAACAGCTTTCCCAGCTGCATGAGCTTGGGTTCTTTACTTAAGCATTCTGATTGCCAGTTTCCCTATCATCCCATTGCAATAGCAGCAGCATCTAAATTTTGGGGATTATGCAGTGGAGTAAATAAAATAAGTATTTTAAGTGTTTGCTGTATCATGGGCTTTTAGTGGACTTTCCTCTCGTTGTTACCTGAACTCAGCTACGACACTCTGTCTCATTGTCTCTGTGTCCTTCTATCACTAAAGAGAGCTGACACCCATGATGCCAGTAATAGTGAAATCTGGTAATTGTTTGTATGAAAAGCTAAATAAAAGAGCAAATAACAGTGTCCTCTCTGATCTTGTCATGGGGACTGATGTCATTTGCACTTTCCTGCTTCTGTGGTTTTTTTCCTGAGCACAATGATGAAATGTATGTGCTGCTTCGGGAGGGGAATCTTGCCCCTCTCCCACCCCTCCTGGGTACAGCCTGATCAGGAAATTCTGGAAGTACACTGAGGTTATCCCAGGTTGGTCCACAATGGCCAACATTCAATGTGATCCTTAGGGAAGGTTAAAAGGCATACACGGTGCTCTATAATTGAGGCAGTTACTTAAGGGAGATGAAAGTTCTCCACTGACAGACCCCAAAATCTGGTCAATGGTTCCTTCTTTAAAGGAAAACCTAGGTAGTATTTGTTGACGCTCCAGAAAATAAACCTCAGCCAATGAGAATCATAGAGTAAATACCACTGCTTCTGCACCTCTTATAGAATTAGAGCTGGTGAGGAGATACTTTTATGATATTTCCTATATCACCTCCCAGAATTTCTGAGTTGAATTGAACTCCAGTTGCAAAGGTAATAGTTTATTCAATACCACACTGTTTATTGGATTTCTTCCTTTTCTAGTCTCACATTCCCACTACAACCCTATGGTTCTCAAATAAACTTTATATTGAAATCCATGCTTAGGTCTGAATCTTGGAAAACCTAAATAAAACCATCTCTCCAAGACTTCTTTGGTCATCAGTTCTACAGTATGACAAGAATAAGCATTTCTTTCTTTTAATTGAAGAACAAATAGCAATGAGACAGTTTCAAGACAAATTAACAGGCCAGATTCAATAAATTAATACATTGCAAACCGTTTTCATAATGGTTTGGTATCGTACAAGGTGCATACATGATATTATACTTACAGACATTATTATAGCAGATATCTCTACTCAGTGAATTAAGAGAGTATAGCTATATACTTATTTTTATACCTGAATTATATCACAGATTCAATAATTAATACTTTCTACCTTGTTATCTTCCTAGTGGTTGTCCATAGTACTAGAAGCTGACATAATATCTTGTCCAACCACTATTAGTGCAAATCTTGCTTCTCATAGAACTATGCAGAAGCACAGCATATTTATCCTAACTGTACTGTCTATACATGCACATCACGATTCTTCCCTTCTATGCCCTTTATTTTTTTGTCTAGACCTGTCAAAGATGAGCCCTCCATTGTCATTAAACCAATTTAGTACCTGAACTTGGCAACACAATCCAACACAGTCCAGCATTCCACAATAATAGTGAATTATCTGAAGAAGTTGTTGACTGTAGCCATTTACAGCTCAGCTTATTATTATGGCCCCACATAATCTACCTCATTTTTATACTTATCTGCTGGATGATTAAGTCCTAGAAAAAATAAGCATTTCTTAAAAGAATGATCCATATCTCTGCCTCTTTTTCATTGCAAGTTATCCTTCCCCCTCACTTGAGGTAGTTATTTGAAGTAGTTGTGAATGACCTTGATACATGTGAACACCTCTAAGATACATGTGAACACGTCTAGGATTTTCTGAAGTCCTGAATCCTTTGCATGGCATTCACCATTTATCAGAAAACCTCATCCATTCAACAAGAAAACATCCTCATCATTTCTGTTTCACTTAATCAAAGCAAGTCAGTGAACGACAGTCCCCAGTCATAAACCAAGCCCATAATAAAATCATCTTCCTGAATGGTTATGGCTGGCACTTGCTTACAATTAATTCAATAAATTAATACATTGCAAACTGTTTTCGTAATGTTGTAATATAGGCACTTGGGTGCCTGTATCTGCATGCAGCAGTAGCTGTCCTGGGAGATGGTCTCCATTTACTGCAAGGAGGCTGGCTGTTGGCCTATTTGCATAGGCACATAACTAGAGAATAGTTCCTTATGGCAAGGGATGAAAGACAATTAGAAACCCCTGTATTTGTTGCTGTGCCAGAAGCAGCAGTTCCAGGTACAATGTGACCATACAGACACTGTTAACCAAGAATAGCTTTCCTTTGTCCAGGAAGGTTTCTCCTGCTTGACAGATACATTTGATCAAATAATGTTTGGCTTTGCTTTTTCGTACTACCTTTAACTTTTAACCCTTGACTATTTGGTCCCACTTGAGTTGTCAAGGAGGAATAGAAGAGAAAAAGGGAAGGTACTTGGTTTTTAACTTTCAAGGCCTTAGTCCACTCATAATAACAAGGTATCAAAGAACACAGCCCAAAAAAAAAATCTTCCCACACATTGAAGAGCTTGTTATTACACTTGCAACAAAGACATGAAGGCACTAGGATATTCGTGGGATATTTTGAGAAGGTACAAATGGAAAAATCAGACAAGAAGAAAGGAAAGTGAATAGCTGGGTTAGTGAGCTGAGGCCATTGTGCACAACTGAAGCTAAATCTCCCTAGGGATCTTCTGAAGAAGAAGGTGAAGCACCTTTCAAAATTCTTCTCTAGGGAGAAAACGAAGCTGGAACAGTTATGCACTAACTTCCATCACCCACTGCCAACATTTGCCCACAGGAATTTCAATATCATATATTTCTGGGCTGTACCTGCACAGCAAAACAAACTCTTACAGAGCCACATAAAAATCCTTAAAGCTGAAAAGATAGGGAAATCCTAACATGTTAGGATTTCATGTGTTAGAAGGTGATTGGATCCTGGGGATGTTATACTGATCAATAGATTCATAATGATTTTTGGTGGTTGAATAATATGATAGGAACCATAGCACTGACAATGAATCATGTCAACCAGAACAGTCAGGAATTTGCAAAGCTATGGAATCTTTTTTATGCAATAGGGGAAAACATAAAAGTGTACCAAGTACTGATTTGTTGGGTTTAAAATAAGAAGATTTTAAAAAGAACAAGTTCATTTAAACATTTTTCCCAATGTCAAAATTTAGTTTCTATATGCTGAACTTTTTTAAGGTTTGTTATTTATTTATGCAGTACCGGGGATTGAACTCAGGACCCTGCACTTGCCAGCCAGGTGCTTATTCTACTGAGCTATTTCCCCTGCAAAAAATTAAGTTTCCTTTGGGCTTTGCATATTCCTTCTTTAATTGTTTAAGTCTCTATAATTGGTAAAAAAGATAAGATAATTTTTGTCTCTCTAGAGACAAAAAAAGTAAAAACATTATGGATATCACCACTATTTGCTTGTACATAATATAAAGATCTAATGGTGAAACAGATCCTCAAGAACATTACCTATAATTGCCTCACCAGCCATGATAGCCTTAAAATGCACATTAATTCTATGAACTAATAGAAAATTGGATCTCATCTCTTCTGCATTTAATTTTTCTTACCTTTTGAAGTCACAATTTAAGCGGTTTAAAAGAAACAATGAACATTATGCATAAAATAAAGACAAGCATTTCAAATTTAGCATGTTTTGATTTCTTGCATTCATAATTTCTAAAAGCTAACATTTTCCATTTATTCCATTACAGCCAAATAATGACTAGAAAGAGCAAGTTTCAGCTTAAGAGGCATTAGCCTGTGTTGGCAAAGAAAAACCACACATTCTTTGGCATTCTTCTTATCAAGAGATGATATCTAAGCCTTCTATCTTTCAAAACAGATGAGTTGTATGACTGTTTCAACAAGAGAATGTGTCAGAAAAAAAAATTGTTGCAAAATCTGACTCTAGGCAATAAACGATTAACACCTTTTGCCTCTTCCTGTTTAAAACAGTTCTCTCACAAAATCCAAGCTCTGCGTAAGAGGTATAGCTCCCCTGAGTATAAGGGAGAAGTCTCAAGCTGGGACATAGAAAGTCTACAAAGAGAATGCCAGTCGGCTAGCCCAAAGACCATTAAGTACCTCAAGCCACAGCTTCCATCTCCCTGCAACAATATTTAGAATGCTAAGCAAGAACCAAGTACCCAAACTAACATTTCCAGATTTTTTCCTTTTTTGGAGGAGTACCTGGAATCAAACTCAGGGCCTTATGCTTCCCAGATAGGCACTGTACCACTGAGCTAAATCCCCAGCTCCTTTGCCTCCAATTTTTTAAAATGTATTTAGTACAGGGCTTATAGAGTCTCACTGCACACATTGGATTTGTGATGATCCTTCCTGCTTTTCAGCCTCCCAAGTGCTGGAATTGTAGGTGTGTGCCCCCACACCCAGTCTCAATTGCCAGCTCAGCGCATGCTGTGGGCGGGGCCAGCACTGTAGGCCTAGGATCAAACCCCGGCCCCTGCACCTGCCTAAGCAGGTGCTTTAATCCACTGACTATCTGGCTGGCCCTCAAATTTTTGAAGACTTGTTATCATACAATAGTTAACCTGAAAAGCATATATCCTTTCACTTACAAAAACTGTTAAGTACAAATTAAAATGGGCTTCGTTTCTGTTTTTAACACAGGCATCCTGGATTGGGGAGATAGCTCACAGATTTAAGTGCCTGCCTTGCAATCATTAGGACCAGGGTTTGATCACCTGCCATGCTGGCTCTGGAACGCTGGATGTGCTGTGCCAGCCACTAAAATCAGGCATGGTGGCATACACTGTAATCCCAGAACTGGGAGGCTGAGATAGGAGGATCACTATGAGTCTGAGTTTCATAATGAGACCCTGTACCAGATAAATAAATAAAAGATCTTTTAAAAATACAACCCTTATACAGAAATGAACCTCAAATTATAATTCTGTAAGATTTACTTCATAATATCAATCCAATGTCTTCTAAATGGATATAGGGTCCATTATTTTAAGTCAGAATGATAATTACAATTACCTTTTTACTATCTTTTAATTTTCTTCATGAAGAAATAGCTAAACCTTTCTGAAACAATCATGCATAGTCATCCTTAAGAAACTTCATAAAGTCAGCTTTGATATTGCTGATAAGCAATGGGCCACATCAAGCATTTTCTGAATTGTAGGATTTCATCTCTATGCTGTCATATTGGAAACACTAGCAAATAGAAAAGATCATTGTTTGGAGTGGTGAGATGACAGTATACTAAGATGAGAACTGGAGTTGAGTGAAACACTTATCCTTATTTTCTAAATGCTGAAGTTTTTCAGGTTAACCATAGCTTTCTAGTTCACCTTAAACATTGCTCATTAAGGAAGATACACATTTCTAATGACTTAATTAAAATTACTCACCACAAAAGCACATAACGACAAATATCTGTCTTTGTTATATGTACTTTTTGAAGGAATAGTTTCAAATTCATTCTATTTTTTCTCATTCACTACATAAATGAAGAACAATCTTTTCTCAAGCAGTAGCTCACTGATTCAGCTGCTCAGTCACTGAACAAAATGGTCATCTGCTCTATGTCAGATCCCTCTTTGTCATGTTAGGTCCTAGCAATACCAAGATAAAAAAGACAAACATGGCCACTATAGTGAGTTTACATTCTGGCAAAAAAGAAGGCATTAAGCCAATAGCAAAGTACTTTCTGAGCTAGGAAGGGGGAAGTATAAGGAGCTCTGCAAACACAAAAGAACTTTTAACACAGAGTACAAGACCTAAGAGCCCTTCTACTTGTCATACAACTTGGTCACAATAACTAACATTATGTCCCAGCTTTTGAAACACTTGAAAAATAAGGCATTGAAGAGGCTGATGTGATCAAACTACCATCTTTTAACTTATAAGACTGAAAGGCTAGAGAGATGGCTCAGTGGCCTAAACACCTGCCTAGCAAGTATAAGGACCAGGCTTTGATCCCCTGTACTGCATGCCAAGCTGGGTCTTCCAGGACATCGTGCCAGCCATGGAAACTGGGCATGATGGCACATGCCTGTTATCCCAGTACTGGAGAGGCTGAGACGAGAGGATCACTATGAGTTCAAGCTGTGCAGCAAGACTTTGTATCAAATAAATAAATAAATAAATAATTTTTTAAGAAAAATGACTTAATTATAGGACATACCATGAAAACCTAAGAGATATGTTGCCCACTTCCATATTTATACAACTCACCATGTAGCGCTACACCTGGTAAATCAAGGACAGAACTGAGCAAGGTACGCCTAATCACTCTTCAATTCTACCAATGAAATCAACACCAATAAAAAACTGAGGAGAGATAAGTGAAGTCGCACAGCAGCAGAATTTCTTCTACTTACAAGAAAACATCCTGATTTGAACTTTCTACAAGTAAAACCATTATCTCTCACCCTAACAGTTTTTCTTTTTAGCAGTGTTCTCTTGAATAACAAAAGAAAGATCACTCTAAAAATCATCTCCAATTTCCCGATGGCTTCTGTGAACAGCAAATGCCACTGCATGAACAGCTCAAAATTTAATAAATAAATTTGATGTATAGATGGTCTTCCTGCTGATCCATCAGTAATAACGAAAATGCAGTTGGGCCAGATTGGATACTTGAAAGGATCTCTTCCATGATTACTGCATGCTTTCCCAAAAGCAAAGCTGAACCTCTAAGCCATTCCACTTAAAATTCATCAGATTAGAGTAATAAATGCTAATTGAAAAGCTGCTGGCAAAAGTTTCATGCTAATTTTTCTCTGTTTTGCCTTTTGAAGAATATAAAAGTATTTTCTTTTTAAGAAGCTCCAAAAAAACGTTTTATTGGAAAGTTTTAGTATATATAGATATACTACAATTTCTACTCCTTATTCATACACTGACTATTTCATTTTATCCATCTCCTAAATGTGTAAAATTTTTGGGCTGAACACTGGTATTTAACCAAGTAGGTAAGTGAAATACTGCACATTAAAGGTGTTTCATAAAATAAAAAAGCGTAACCATACAAGATTTATAAAGTTTTCCATCTTATAAAAATGATAAAGTCCCTATAATAAATTGATGAGAAGGTTTATATTTCAAAATAACACAAAGATGGGAAATAGGGATGATTTTAATTTGTTCATGCTCAGAAATCTCCTATCTGCCATCAGTATCATTTTTTAAAAAAGCATAAAATAAGGTAGTAGCAGTGGGTTGAGCAAAGAGGTGACCCAGATCTCCCCAGGCTCCACACAAAACTGCCTCTTCCCAGTGGCCACCCTCCATCACTGTGAGTGCGGGACAGGACATGGAGCTGTGGGAAAGGCTCTTCTTCCCCTTAGCTCCACCACCCCAGCACTCATGGGCTCACCTCTGCTATCCTCTATGGAGGCCACTGACATAACTGTGTACATCTTCACGGAAGGAAGGTCCAAATCCCAGTTTACCCTTCATCACGTAAGGCTCCCTAATGCCCAGTCTGATTCAAATCCGTTCCCTGTTTTCTCTGCAGCTTATGGTGCAGCATCAACAAAACCTCCTCCTCCAAATGTTGCTGAGTGATAAGGCGCTGAGGATTTACACATGGAGCTCTAGTTGCAGACTACTAGAGTTGAAGATCAGGCATTATCACTAGTCATGTAATGACAAGCAGAGTGATTTACTTAAACTTTCTGCATTGCCCAATGAGAAAATAGGGGTAAACGTCAAATCTTCAGAAACCTTGTTTGAGTGTTAAATGTATTAACATATTAAAAGAGGTAGAATGGTTCCTGGCACATAGTAGGTACCTTTTTCTTCTTTCATCCTTTTGTTTTCAAGGAGTCCTGGCCCACTGAAATCCTGACATGCTGCTTTTCCTGAAGTCCTGTTGGAGTGCATTTTCTGTCCCACATTTCTCATACTAGGGAGACTGAAGGTTGAACTGGGAGCTTTTCTTCCACAATATATCCTTTTCTCTGGCTGACCAGCTCTTTCAAATTTAAAGTTCAAATATGCATTACTCCTCCTTGCAGCTGTGGCCCACAGACTAGCACACCACTCCACTTCTTCTCTGAGAATACCAACTCCAGGATCATTGTTACTCTTCCTCTACTATTGTCATAATGTACAGTGAGTTCTTTACCACCTATAGGGTTGATCTCTTAAATGCCTTGCTTTTTGCCCTCTTAAACTCTTCACCTCCAATGATTTCCTTAACATTATGATATTCTCTTCATGATAAATAATATGGTCCTTGCCATCTCCAATAAATTCATCACCCTCCATGTTCTTACTCTGTATTATTTCTCTTTATTCACTCACCCTTTTACTATACCTATGTCTCTTATCATGTGGCTTTGACTCCCTGTCCCTTTGCTGGCAAAGGGTAAAATCCAACCATGCTTAAATCTAACTCTCTCATTTGTATCCCCTTTTGTTTTGTCAGAGAAGGGTACCATTTCATATCTGCATATTCAAAATAGTTAGCACAGATACACAGTTACATTCTCTTGATTCAATGAAGAGAAAGATTTCTTCCAATAGTATTTGTGGACAGGATATCATGTCTGCATCTTGTAAAATGAATAACCACTAAGACAACAATATTCAATGTAATAATTATTGAAACTGTCCTACAAATAGGTTTTGAAACTGTCTCATTGCTATTTGTTTCTTAATAAAATTATTTAAAAACTAAAAAATAAATCTAACTCTTGAACAGCTCTGTTCTTTTCTTTATAAGCTGAATAAGGCTGCAGATTTCAAACTCAGGCTGTTTAACTTACTTTATGTTCATTGTCACTAAACTAAGAAATCCCAGAATTTAATCTCAGTTTGAAGGATTTTTTCCATAATCTTTTCTCTTTCTCGAATTCCTCAGTTATTAGTTTACACTTTCTCTCTCCACCAACTTTCAGCACCTCTCCCATAATCCTTGCTCCAAGTGGAATGGTGCTTTTTATTTCACTGAGAAAATAGAAATAATCAGGATGACAACTCCTCTACATTTTCATGCCACTCTGCTGGACATTCTTCATTTTCCTCTCTGGTTTCACCTCTGCCACTTGCCACCCTGCCCAAGGCTGTGGGAAGCTGTCCTCTGTAGCTTGCTTTCTGGATGCTGGTTAGTTAAGTAGGTGGGAGGATTAGAAAATTGAGGGTTTTCAAGGAGAACTCGGGACCCCGAATTAAATGCAGGAGTTTATTCCCTTCTGTTCTGGGCTATGGATTGGCAAGTGATGCACTTCCTCTGCTGAAGTTCTCATCTCCTGTTCATCTTTGTAGATGTAGCTGTAGGTCTTCTACAGCTAGGGCTCCAGCTACAGCTAGAGCTACAGCTACAGCTCATGTTGGGTTCCAATAATAGCCCTGCTACTCAAGTACTCAAGTACTTAAGCCTACGGTGGTTGGAGCTCCCTGCCACTGCTAAGATGAGTTGTTTTTCCGGCTTTTGATAGCCTTCCCACCTTGCTTCCCTCTTTCTAAGTAATTACTTTCTGAACATCTCTTCAGATTACTCCTCTTGAGTGTTCTCAGTTTCCTCCAGTGTTCCTAAGACATTCAAATCTAACTTGGTTTGCTCCTTTCATCTCTTCCAGCTTTGCTATTACGAAGAGGAACAGTCTGTCTCTTTCTTAAGGTGAATCCCTGCATTTGACTGCAACTCTCTCACCTATTATAGGATATTCTTTAGCAACTAATCACTTTCACTGCTACATCACCATTTTTCCCTCTGTTGGATCATATTTATAAACACCTAAATGTACTAAGAGAGCTCCAATAAAAAGTCCTCTTTTCCCTCCAGAATCTTCCTCACTTCCTACTCCAATTTAAAGAAAAATTCCTCCAAGTTACGATCTAGCCTGTCTCTGATGCCTTTCTTGCCAAATCTCACTAGTCAGGATTGCACTCCTGAATCAAAACAACCTTCTTACTATGGTAACAAATGACTTTTCCGTTGGTGCCCGGCCCATCAGCAACACTGACTGCTTTCTTCCCTTTCTCTTGGTTATCTGCTACTTCACTGGTCACTCTTTTTCAATATACTTCACTAGCTACTTCCTATGCAATGCAGAAATGCTTGAGAATTCAGTTTTCAGACCTGTTCCATAGTCTGCTTAAGTTACTTTATCTCGTCTTATGACTTTTAAATTCTATTTATTTTTTTTCATCTTAATCACTGTCCTATATACTAGGGGTGCCTAATGTATCTGTGTAGTCAACAAACGTAGAAACGCTCTAGGCCCTTCAAAGTTAACATGCCTCAAATCCAACTAAATCTTCCCATTACTCAATCTTTGTGCTAAACTTCCACCCAGCAACTGCCATCTTCATCTTCCCAGCTCCTCAGAGATCAGAGCTACCTCTGACTTCTTTCTTTTGGCATATCTCACATCGTATGCACTACCAAGTCCCTCCTGTTAGCCACACTTTCAAAACATACCTAAAATCTTACACCCTCTCTCCATCTCCACTTTATTCCCATTATTTGTTGCCTGATTAATAGTCTCCTAACTGGCCTTCCTTCTCAGCTGGAATGTTTCCTGGGCCTCTTATACAATTGAGAAAGTTCTCTATTCTCCTTACTCAGGAGAATACTCCTATATTCCTTAATAGGACTTCTCTGAAATAACCTACGTTTGCCCATTTATTGATTTTTTTTCTATCACTCTTTAGTATACAATAAATCATATGACAGTTAGAACTTTTGCTTTTTTGTTGCTACTGTCTGTGCCTGGACTGAGATGTAATATAAAGTAGTCACTCAATGTGTATATGTTGAATGAATGTTTAAATAAATATCTAACTAAAATACAATGATTCCATGATCCAAATTCTTCATATTACTAGAATAGGAAATTCTTCATATTACTAGAAAGTCATGCAATATGACTAGGATGTCATAATGTCAGGTCTCTGTAGCACTCATGTGCTTCTTAACAATCTTGTAAAATATCAACAGAGTCTTAGCTTACTTTCCAGTCTGAGATTTAATACATTAATGCATAATAAACTTGTAAGATTCTTCTGGAAAGATCATATACAACGTTTCTTAAGGAAATGGAAACTAAGTTCCAACTGGGGTAAACAGTAAATGAAAGAGGAGACTAAGACAGGAGGTGTAGGCTGACAATGCAAAATAGGGCTATGTTGGAAGCAATGATGGATTAGATACAGGGAAACTGTGAAGTGATATTCATCAAACATTTATTAAATGCCTCCTCCTTGCAAGATGCTGTGTTTAGCACTGAGATGTTGGCACACTTAAGCATGAATAAAATCGATTGCTATCTCCAAGTGTTCATAATCAAATGAAACACACTTAAATAGCTCTAATATGAGCCATAATATGGGACGTTAGAAAGACAGAGAAAGACTACCCACTAGCTTAATGTCTGCTGATGGAAAAGAAGCAGCAGATGGAGCCAAGTATGATCTAAAAGCTTTGATCCCAGAGTTTCAAAACAGTTGTCATAATATAAACAAAGTGAGAAAAATCAGACTGGCAAAGTTATAGGATTGTTTCAAGTACGGATCATTGGAGGAGTCATTGTCAAGATACACCCAAAAGTGATTATTCTTAATGCTAGCATGGCCTGAGGAACTTCCAATAACTGCTAAGTTCCAGGCCACAATTATTGTATCAGAATCTCTAAGGATGGTATACCTTGATATCTATGTATTAGAGATGGTTTATGATAGGTCAGAATTCAAAGTTTCCCTGGCACCTTGCCACAAACACTCACCCTCTTGGTTTCCCAGGCACCCTGACTCCGAATTCTCTCCCCAGTGGCCCCATGTAGAACCAAACCCAGAACCACAGAACAGACACACCTCACTTTTACCTGGGCAAGCAACCACAGAAACCTTCCTTTGTTAACATTAAAAGTCCCCCAGGTATCCCTATCAAGATTAGCTCTCACTCAGCTGTTCTGTCCTGCAATCACCCTCCCTAAAAGATCCTACAAAGTCTCCTGTCCCCCCCTTGTTCACTGCTAGACAGCCAGCCTGCTTGATGCCCCCAATAAATCTACTTACGTCAGAATGACCTAGTCTGGTTGATTGCATGGGTTCGTACCTAACAGTTTACATGATATATTTGTATGTGTACACCCATAAGGCTTTTTAAGTGATACTGAAAAATGAACCATTTTTTGCAAGCACTGCAATTATATAAGACTGAAAATATAGGACTGAGGAAAAGAATGAGTAGTCATTGTGTGAGAAGTTATAATCCTTTAACCAAATTATGACCTAAGCTGTATACAGAAGACTGGCACCTCTGAGAATGGAAGAAAATTTAGATGATTTACAGTTTCACAAGGGTAGGATTAGACTGACATTCAGAGGACAAAAGAAAGGCACAGATAGGCTCTCTGAAAAGAAACTAAAAATAGTTCTTAGGAGAAAAAAAAAAGAGCTGCATCAGTTAAGTAATTCTTATGCATAATAAAATATGAAGCCACTTCTCAGGTATATCCATGCCCCATGCATATTTTTCAGTTTTTGAAATTTCACAATGTGGTGAGGCAGAATAATTATTCATTTCTTTCTCCAAATATATATATTTTTTAAAAAGAGAATTGCTGTCTTAAAATAATGAATACTTAACTGAATGTTGCAGAACAGATGCAGGGCCCAAAAAGACAGGTCTTGCTAATTAACTCAGTATTCATTAAAGACAAACAGCTCATGAAGCTAAAACATAATTGTGCTCTCATTTAAAATGTATAATTAATATGAAAGAAAATATATTATTAAAATGAAATAACTTGTTCACAAAATGGTTGGTCTGTGGCCTACATAAGGAAAGTAGTTACAGTCTTAACTTTCTCCACTGATAGCCCTAATTTGGTAGTCAAGTGTTTTCGCAACATTTGCATGGCACTTAGTATTTGCTGGGCACTTTGCTGAGCATGTTGCGAATTTTAATTCACACAATCCTCTTCACAAACATTGAGATATATATAGTCCAACTCATGTAGGAAGTGAGACGCAGGAACATAAGAAGGTGGCCCCAGAACCACAATGGAGAACAGATTTAATTCAGACTGTCTACACGAGTCCAGGTGAAAGCAAAGGAATTTTTGTCAGAGTATGAATGTTCTTCTTAATTCTGGCTAAACTTAATTATATCTAAAAATGGATAATAGAAGTTAGTTTATTGCAACTCATCATTATGTCTAGCAAATATATTAAAATAAATATAACAGGAACTCGAACTAGCTGAAATAACCAGAATTATCCATGTGTCCAATGTGTATCTTGCTTTAGTGTGGTTCCCCTGGAAACAAATCTGGGCCAAGAAATGTGAGATAGTCTATTTTTTTTAATTTATTTTTGTTTTATTGAAGTACAAATATCAATGAGACAGTTTTAAGATACCTTGACAAGATGGACTTGACAAACCAATATATTGCAAACTGTTTTTGTAATGTTTTGGTATCATAGAAGCTGCACACATGATATTATACTTACAGACATTATTATACCATATGTCTCTTATCAGTAAATTAAGAGAGTATAGCTGTTTGCATATCTAATTTTTTATACCTGAATTACACCAAAGATTCAATAATTAACACTTTCTACCTTGTTATTTTCCCAGTGGTGTCCATAGTACTAGAAGCCGACACAATATCCTGTCCAACCACCATCAGTGCAAATCTTGCCTCTCATAGAATTATGTAGAAGCAGTGTTATCTATCCCAACTGTACTGTCCATACACACACATCATGATTCTTCCTTTCTATACCCCTTCCTTTGAGATAGTCTATTTAGGATGTAGACTCAAGTAGCATTATAAGGGGAAGAGGGACCCAAGACAAAAAAGAGGTAGAAGCTAACAAAGCAGTTTTGAGTAGTTGACTGGTATGGCATCTGTGGGTTAATTCCTCTGGAAAATCCTGGAACTCAATAGAGAACATACACCTCCAGGTCATGAAGAAGCTGAGGCATTTGTAGACCAGCTCCTCTGTATTCTTCAGTGAAAGCTTTTTCTGAGAACTGTTATTATGTGACACTTCTCTGGCTGCCAGGAAAAGACCAAGGCAGACCCAACAGTGTTACAGCAGGAAACCATGTGACAGGCAGCCAATGTTAAGTCCTCAGGGTGTGAAGAGCATCTCTTATGTGATTTGGTATGTCTTCTTCTCACCTAAAACAGTAAGATAGTTTTTCATATAAATGGCCACTATTATATAACAATTATAATTCTGTGAAATCAAAACTATTCATTCACTTTTATATCACACAACCTCAAATGTAAGTCTTTTGCATTGGTCAGCATTCATACTTCGGGGAAAACATATCTCACACAACTTATGGAGGAGGTTTGCTTTGGCTCAGGGTTCCTGAGGCTTTAATGAGTGGTAATTGGTTCCAAATGAGAAACATGACAGCAGAAGAACATGGGTGAGAAGCATCCTACTCCCCTTACAGCAGTCAGAAAGGAACACAGGGGAAGAGCTCCAGAGAGGAGTGGGACCAGACAGAGAGCCCATGATCACACACCCACGGGCCACACAAACACATTCCAAAGAGTATTTTACTAGTTTCCAAAGCTACTCTTAGGCCAATGAAGTTTACAGTCAAAATTAACCATTACATCTCTTCTGAAAAAAAGCATTTCCAACATCAACAATAAAGTAATCTGTAAAGTATCCCATTGTATTGGAAAAGCAAAATGGCAGAAGTAAGTAAATGTCCATAGAACTGTTCAGTATCCAGCTGTACTTAAAAGAAAAACTGTGAAATTGTAAACCCCATTTTATTGAGCAATGTGATCTAGAACAACTCATTTATATCCTCTCACCCTGTATTACTATGAAGAAAATTGAAATGATAGTATTTGCCTTATGATCTTGGTTTCACATATATTTTTGTCTCAGAACTATTACTTTCTTTTGAAAATTCATGCTTCTTCCTTTCATGTACATGATAGCTGGTCACCTTGCACTGAGGTATAGGCATCTGACCCAAGCAAACCCAGCCAGAGTATTTCCTGAGGTTAAAATAGGGAGTTAGATGTGGGATTTCCTTATCTACTACTTTACTCAAAAAAATGCAGTTATGAGCAAGTGACTGATATAGGAAACTACAGACCACAGAAAATTATTGGAGTCAGTATAGCACAAACACCTCCAAGGCTTGGTCATTCATTGATCAACTCCTGTGTATCATTGGTTGAAGGTACAAGCAGGCCAGTGACTACCTCAGCAGACAACCAGAGAGAGCTCACCTGCAAGAAACCAAGCCATGTAGGTACAGCTGAGAGAGAGAGTCAGGGTCTTCACACCATTGTGTGAGCCCTAAACTGAATGGCATCTCTTAAAATTTGGTAAGTGTTTAATTTCAAATAAAATGTACATGTGTTGTAGAATGGAAAGAGGAGAGTTAAGTCCTCACTTTCTGAAAGAAGGCTATTGATATTACCCAAATTCATAAAATAAAACTGATGGCAGTCAGAAGGATGGTGGTGCACACACATCCTGCTGGAAAGAGCTGGATTCTCGTTTCAGATCACCATCAGAAAAACTAAGTTTGGTATACAATAAGGATCAGGAGATCTGATCCTGATTGCAGAGCCATCCTTGATTATAGAATCTTTTTTTTTTTTTTTTTTTTTGTCTTTTTTTTGAGACAGGGTCTCACTGTGCAGTTCAGGCTGGCCTTAAGCTCACTTTGTAGCTCAGGCTGGTCTCGAACTCACAACAATCCTCCTGCCTCAGCCTCCCTAGTGCTGGGATTACAGGCATGCGCCACCATGCCCGGCGATTATAGAATCTTGAGTTGTGTGTTCTGCATCATCCTTCCAGACCACCCCCAAAGACCTGCAAGGTTCCACTTGGGAAATTAATTACAATTCTTGGAAAGGAAAGAAGGAAGATTGTTGATTGGAATAAAAAGAAGCATTGAATGAATCCCAGAAAGCTGGGTTCTCACACTCATGGAGAGCTATCTCCGGAAGACAACTTCGAAAAGCCATCCCAAAGTAATATACAGTGGACATGTCTTCTCTCTGGCTAGTACTTGCAAAAGGTGATTAGCCACTCTAACAGGGGAAACACTTTGTATACAAACTCTTAACTTATAATTGGTTCATTATATAACTATAGAGTTGGCTCTATAAGGCCTATAATACAAAATCAATAGTTACCACAGTATGCCAATTTGTAAATTGTTTTTGATACTATCATTATTGCTAAATGTACTATGGTAGCTATGATGTCATATCTGTTGTTATAGAGATTCATTGGTCTCTCAGTGGTCTCTGTGAGAAAATGGTGAGAGGATATAGAAAACAAAGTCAAAAGATAATAGCTGAGGTCAGATGGTAGTCTTTGCCTAATTGGCAAAGAACAGTAGGGACATTTTATTTATATCTTTGCAAAGTTACTGTCAGGAGATACAAGGTTTCCTAGTGAATATCCAAAATTGTCCACACAGGATGTTTCTCTCAAGACTGAGTTAGCCTGACTCCTTTAGGCACTCTGGCCTTGTCCCGATCTCCCACATATATCAGTTTCCAAATTCAGCCACTCACAATATGTTGTAATCAGTTGCTCTCCTTAAGCTCTTGGGTAATAACCTCACTAAAGCCCTACATGAAAAGAATGTGGACTCAGGAAACAGAAACCAGCACACCATTCAATTAACTGGAAAGGTAGGATCTTGGGACAGACACAAACCAGGAATCTTCTACACATAGAAGACATTCCTGAAGAATACACTTTTCTAGACAGGCCTTCATATAAGTGATATAGGTACCTACGTCCAAACTCATGAGGGTCATCATGGAAAACAAATAAGTATTTTTGACGTACAAAATGACAGAACAGGCTCCATAGCTCAGGGGTTAGAGCACTGGTCTTGCAAAATGACAGGACAACAGAGCAAAATGCAATCTCAGACTCTAGCCCAACAAGAACAAGTCCAGGAGACGCTCATATAGGAGACATTGAAAGGCATACACCTGAAATTTCTGACATGATAGCAACTGAAGCAAAGAATGGAGTAACAGAGTAAAGTGTGCAGTAATAGAGCCCCTTGGCTCAACCTTGATATCCAAGTTTTTCTACTTTTCCCATTTATATGGTGGAGGTAATTCCCTGTCCCTTTTTAACCAAGGGCCAATACTTCTTCTATGAGCCCCTAGTATATTCATGGCTTAGAGAAGTTGCTAAACTCCTATTTAGTATAACAGAAGGACAACAGAGCAAGGGGTAATAACCTCACCAAAGCCCTACAAGAGGCTGTAGCAAAAAATCAGATCAGAAATATGAGAGAAAATGGTGAGAATTTAGAAGATAAAGACAAGAGCTAAGAACTTAGGTCAGGTGGTGGTCTGTTTGCCTGACTGGCAAAGGACCCAAAGAACAACAGTTAAAACATTTATTAACCTTTGAAAAGTTAGTATCAGGAGACACAAGGTTGTCTAGTGGTTAATAGCCAACAAGGTGCAGGCAGGATGTTTTTGTCAAGATTAAGGTAGTGTAAGGCCATCCAGATAGCTCGGTGGATTAAAGTGCCTGCTTAGGCAGATGCAGAGACCTGGGTTCGAACCCCAGAGTGCTCCACCCCCATGGAGCAGTGAGATGTTGATTGAGACCGGGCATGGTGGTGCAGTCCTGTAATCCAGCTCTTGGGAAGCTGAAAACAGTAGAATCACTATGAGTCCAATCCTGTAGACTCTGTACTAATTTTTTTTTTTTTTGAAGACTGAGGTAGCTTGTCATCTTTAGGCACTCTGGCCTTGTCCTGCCCTCCCACATATGATCAATTTCCAACTTGGAAATCTATTGGGTTAAAAAAAAAAAAAAGACAACCATAATGAAAGAATTTCCCAGCACATCTAAAGAAGACATAGATTAAAAAAAAAATAGAGGAATATAGAAAAATGAAAGAAACATTGAATGAACAATATAAGAATTAGAATATATGAAACAGATTCAAGGAGATAGCAAGAAATTGAATTTTCCACTAAAATCTAGCAAAACCATTTAAGTGAAAATGAGGATAGACTTTCAGATTTTGAAGACATTGTTGCATTTAGCAACCAGGAAGGGAAAGGACTGAGAATCCCAAGGGCTTGGGGCCTAGAAAACTCAACACAAAGCACTGGAATCATATGAAGTCTCTCTTGCCAACCATCTCTTTGAAATCACTTTCTCTGCTATTGGTATTCATGGCTTTTTTGTCTTATGAAAGCAGCAAATGCCAATATTTGAGATTAGCGTGAGAGAAAAGGACTACCGGGACCTCAAGCTGAAGAAAAATCCAATGGCAGAACCTGGATTCAAACTCACAGCTTCTTGACTAGAGTTTTGTTGACTCCATTACACCCTAAGAGTACTAATGTAACACCAGAAATACAACGTGCAATCCTGGTGGTCATAGAATTAGTTACTTGTACGAATGTCTTATCTTGTGCATCTCAGTATTCACACAAAATTTAATAATAAACGCAGTGCCTCTGTTAGAAATAGCAGCAATATTCTTTCAATAATTCTTTGAGGAAAAAAGTAAGTGGGAGGAAAATAAATTTAGTTTTATCACTTTTAATAATGACTAAAAATGATAAAATTATGAAGGAAACATAAAAGAATAGATTTCTGTTGCTCAAATGAAGAAAGAGCTTTCTATGAGAACAAAAAGGTTTCTGTTTGTTTTAGGATAGGACTTTTTCACCGAATAATTTCCAGCTAGTACACAGAAACAAAATATGATAAACACATTTCCATATACATCATATAACATTTTATGCAGCACTCAGTGCTGCAGAACTAGGTATTGATATGAATAATTCATAAGAAGGAAATCACATATTACTTCAGTAACATTATCTACAACTACTTCCAGCCTCATTTATGTGCTAAAGCACTTCAGAACGAGCACAGGACAGCAGTATGGAAGCAGCAGCATAGCCAATAATATTAACATCAGAGGCAAAATAAGGAAGCTGTGCTCTGTCCTAGAAAACTCAAAACTATTTTAAGAAAATGCATGGCTTTGTTAACATTTTTAAAAACTCCCCTAGCTACATTCAAGTAACTAGCATTTAAATGAGTAGTGATGACAATGAGTGTATTCCAGTCCAGTGCTTAGCCATCGAAAGACCTGTGTGTCGCATTTAAAGCCACGCCATAGAAATCTACAGAATGTATACGCTATTAACATCATTCACACATGTCGCATGAAGAGGACAGGTGTAATTACCAATTGAGGTACTGTATCACTGCTCGTATTCTACCTGACCAGATTCAGTGTATACAGCAATCAATACCAGAACCTTAATCCCTTTAAAAATAAAACGATAGCACTATAGCTAATTTAATACGTGCCATCATTAACTTAATAAGTAGTCAGCAGTCTATTTTCTCAATATTAAAGTAGGAAGAGCTAAAAATGACTAATGCAAATTCATTCAAATATCTCTCAAGCTGTGGTATACGTCAGAACATTTTTAAAAGTCATGCTCTTAAATAGCATTGAGTTTACACCTACAGTTGTATGGGATGTGTTGGATCAAAGAGAATCAAATCTGAAGGGAGAAGAATCAGTTAGAATTTCCCTTTCAACTTCTTAAGGTGGTAATGTACGCTGAATGTCTGGTGTTATAAAACATTAATTGTATAATTTCTTTTGACAACATATTTGTAAACTCGTTGTCACTACTACCTAATTCTCAATTTATAATTAGGTGAATACTAATTCTTGTATCCTAAAGTTAATCCTCGGAGAGATAACTGTGGCCACACCAGCCTTTGCTGCAAATTTGGTAGCAATAATCAATAAAATTAATTTCATAGACACTTCCTTCAATTTACAAAAGGCAGTATATTGCATCTCTGAAGAATTCCTTTAGCGTCTTGTGGATCTCAAAAGGTGCCTTCAAAAGTTTACAACAAATAGTTTGTTTGTATTTCTCCTCTGAAACCCTTTATTAATGTAAACTGTCCAGAAAGCCACCTACCAATGATATTCAGTCATTGTAAACCACATTCTGAGAGGTCATTCTAAGCAAGTGTTCTGCCACCGATGAGCAATATCCTCAGCCCTGATGGGTCATGTTATTAAAATTCCAGTACTAAAAAGTTACATGGCCCTGAACAAAGTGGCAGAAAAGCTAATTCTGTGATCTGAGGTGGTTGACTGCAATTACCAAGGAGAAAATGGGTTGTTGTTATCCAGTAAAGACAAAAGGAGTATGCTTGAAATTCAGGTGATTTTTTAGGGTGTCTTAGAATTTCCTTGACCAATGCTACTTTGCAATTAAAATTTCAGCAATGATATAAAAATCCAAACATCAAGAATTCAAATTCTTCTGGAACAAAAGTTTGATTCTACCTCTACAAAAGAACAGAGGCTGGCCAGAATATTGGCAGAGGATTGGAAGAACAGGAATTGGTTGTAGAAAATCAAAGATATGATTATATTGCAGTATTATAAAGCTAAACCTCAAGACCAGATTCACAAAACATTTATAGTAAGGTCTCTCCTGCTATGTTACTTAAAGCAGTGGTCACTGTAAATATTTTAGACTTTAGATGGAAGTACAACTAACACTTCAATAATATGATCTGATGGAATTTTGTATGCTCTGCATTGAAAACACGTTTATTAATGCAAAGAATAATTGAAGATGCTCAGATGCAAGTTGTAAATATTTTCTGTGTATTTTCTCAAATATGCCCTTTATTATTTATTCTCTTCCACATCCTGTATCCAAGGAGAGACCACTGCTGTTAGAGTCCACATTACCTTCTGGTTTCCCATACATTTAGCCAATAGAAGACACCGGTAAAAGATCAAAATGGAATGAAGAGCTAGGTCAAGATGTGTATTCCTCTAACACCTGTCCTGCTAGGACACTGCAGTTCCACTGCCTTTCTCTGTCACAAACCAGAGCTCCTGTCTTAGTTACTCTTCTCTCATTGCTGGGACAAATTCCCAACATCAAAAATGAAGGAAGGAAAGGTTTATTTAGCTAACAGCTCCTGGCGGTTTCAGTCCATATTCATCTGGCACCAAGGCAGAGGGGCACATGGCAGAGAGCATCAGTTCATGGCGGCCAAACAGCAACAGATCCACAAAGACCAATCCCTACAGAAAGTCTGTTTCTGTCTTATATTATATTCAGGCTCTCTGCCCCAGGGTGGGATGTAGTACTCACACCCATATTCCCAGCAGTAGTAAGACCCATAATCCCTGCCTTGGACCACATATAATCCCAGTGGATCATTAGTTAATCATAAACTCTAGAAGTCCCCACCCCATGACTACATGAGGCTTTGGGGGAGGGCAACTAGACACAAACCATAACAGCTCCAATAATTAGCCTTTGGCTGCCTGATAGTTCCCGCTGAAAGTAAAATTGAATGCTTCCTTTACATACTCCTTTAAGCATAAGATTCCGAAAAATTTAATCATTGCTTGAACTAGGGCACTATAAGTTTCATTGTTTTCTCTATATCATGTCCATGTCTTTGTGAGCATCCCCTTGCACTTCTTTTGCCACTTTGGTGATGCCCTTTCTTTCCATCAGGACCCCAACTGATACATAACCTAATAACAAAAAAACAGCAAAATAGTTAACAAACACACATGGACTATTCTCCAGGAAATAACATATGCTGTTCTGTGAAACAAGGATGAAAAATCATATAAAATATGTTTTCTTCCTTGAAATTAATTCAAAGGTCTATAATGGAAATAAATATTCAAAGAAAATCCTACATTTGGAAATTAGTCTTCCAAATAATGCATGAGCTAAAAGAAATGCTTTTAGGGTTGGGGAGATAGCTTGGCAGTCTAAGTGCCTGCCTAGCAAATGCAAAGACCTGAGTTCAATCCCAGTACCTTGTGCCACGCTGGCCCCAGAACCCGAAGTGCGATGTTCCAGCCACTGAAACCAGGCAAGGTGGCACAAGCCTGTAATGCCAGTGCTAGAAAGGCTGAAACAGGAGGATCACTTCAAGTCTCACCTGCAGTAAAGTACTTTTAACTGAATGAAAACAAAAACACAATATATTAAAACCTGTAAGAAACAGTTAATGTGCTGCTTTGAAGGAATCATATATTAAAGTATCAAAAAAAAAAAAAAAAACAACTTGATTTAACAACTTAATTTTCTACTTTAAGAAACTAGAAATACAAAAGAAAACTAAATTAGTACAAGTAAAAAGGAAAAAGAGAATTTCATAGAATAAGGATTCTAGGATAAATCAGTGAGAATATCAGTTATAATGCACATGAAAGAACCAGGGTTACGGACTGTTGACATCCCCTGAACATTGCTCTTTTCAGTCTTTTAACCAGTCGGACAAGACAAATAATAATAACTTCATGTTTTCCTGAATGTACCCCCCAGAAAAAATCATGTTAGTTGATAGATCACTTCCATATATCTTTTAGAGTAACTCACCGAAAATTTAATTTTCTAAGTGACTTCTGGACCTTTGTTGAGAATTGGTATAAGTTTTCTTTAAGCAAAACCACAGATCAATTTTTCATGGACTCTTATTTCATAATAATACTAATATCTACTTTGTGACATGCCAGCTGGGCATTAAATATATTGCAACTTACAATTGGGATACATCATGAAGGATGAGTTCCTTTCCTATCCCTATACTTCCCTCCTACTTGTGCTTCACTAATTCCTGAAACTATGGTATAATACAAAATAATATCCACAGACTAATTTCAATTTATATGCATTTACTTAAGCATGTTCTATTTACTAGTATATAGTCTATTTTGGAGACTGTCCCATGTGCAGCTGAGAAGAATGTGTATTCTGATGTTATGAGGTGGAACACTCTGTAGACATCTACTGAGTCCATTTGTGTAAGTCTGGTTCAGCCCTGATATTTCTTTGTTGGGTCATTGTCTGGTTGACTTTTCTGTTGGTGACACAGGTATATTGAGATTACCCATTATAATTGTATTATTTATTTAATTTTTCATATCTGTTAATATTTGTTTTATAACCTTGGTTGCATGCGGATTTGGTGCATATATGTTCATGATTATTATTTCATACCCTTGGGTTGTTCCTTTAAAAGGATGTAGTGATCTTCTTTGTCTCTGTTAATTAGTCTTGGCTTGAAATCCACTTTGTCTGCAAATACAATAGCTGCCTCTATTTTTATACCAAGTTCCTATTGCATAATGTTTCTCATCCTTTGACTGTCAATCTATTAATTTATTTTTGAGTTAAATGTTTTTCTTTTTCTTTTTTCTTTTGGATTTTGGATTTTAGGGAAGGGTTTATAGGGTGTTCAGGGTCTCACTACTAGATCAGACTCCTAATCATCCACCTGTTTACAGCCTCCCAAGTGCTGGGATTATAGGCACAGGCCACCATGCCCAGTATCAATTTCTGTCTCAGTGTGCCCTGGGGACAGGGCCAGCACAGCAGGCCCAGGCATTGAACCTCCAGCTCCTGCACCTGCTTGCAGGCACTTTAATCCACTAAGCTATTTGGCTGCCCCAACCATTTTCTTATATGATGCATATTATTAGATGTTGCTTCTTAATCAATTTTACCAGTCTGTTTCTTTTGAATGGTAAATTGAGACCATTGACATTCATAGTTATTAGTGATATTCATAGACTCATTCTTGTGATGTTATTTTCCTGTTGTTGGATACAATTTTGCCCTTTATTTAGTTACTTGCCTGAGCTGTCAGGCATTCTGTCAGGATTCATGGAGTTGTAATCTTCGTTATCTCTTTCTAGAACATTTTGAAGTGCTAGTATGGTGTTCTTGAATTTCCTCAGGTGTCGTGAAAGTATCTTATTTTTCCATCAGTTTTGAAATATATTTTTACAGGGTACATCAGTATGGTTTGAAGATAGTTTTATTTGGGGGTTTGAAATATGTCACTCTAAGCTCTCTTGGACTTAAGAGTTTGTTACTAGAAGTCCAGTGTGATTCTGATTAATTTTCCATTACAGGTAATATGTTTCTTTTGTCTAACAATTTTTAATAATCTGTTCTTGTATTGAATTTCTGGAATGTTAACTATCATATGCCTTGGTATAGATTTGCTTTTCATTGTGACTAATTGAAACTATATATGTCTCACTTATTTGTATTCAGATTCTATTTTCCTGCTAAAGAAAGTGTTTTTCCATTACTTTTGTGAACAGGTTTATTATGTTGTTTGTGCTATCTCCTACTTTTTCATTGATTCTGATCAATCTTATGTTATGCCTATTTTCATCATCTGTCATATTCTGGATTGATTTTCTATGGTTCTTTACTGTTTGCTTTAGGGACAGGGCCTCACTAGGCAGCTTGGACTCGTACAGATCCTCCTGTTTTCAGCCTTTCCAGCACTGATGTTATAGGTATGCACCATCACACTCAGTCTTGGTGGCTATCTCAGTGCTCCTGGGGTTGGGGTCAGGGTGTCATGTGGCGCCAGTAATCAAATCCCAATTTCTGTGTTTGCCTCAGCAGGTGCTTAGTACATTGAGCTATCTATCTAGCCCTAGTTCCTATTATTTTTAAGAAATTTTTCTTATCATGATCTCCAATCACAAACCTATCTTCTATATCTTATATTCTGTCCTCACCCTGGTTCATTCAGCTGCATGTGCTTTCATTATAAACTTTAATCTCTATATCAATTTGAATCTGTTTCATGGATTATATTTCTTTCCTATGTTGGACATTCATGGTTTCCATTGTTTTCCTAAGCTCATCTAATTTTTTTATCTATGCTCTAAAATTGTTAAGTATGTCTTTCATTATGGTAGGCATCTCTGTAATTATCTGATGAAATACATCTCATTTGATTTTTTTCATGTTTTGTTGTCATCTTTTGGGCTTCAAACAGTACAAGGAGTGGCTTTTAGATTATTCCACCTCAGTGCTCTCTAAGATTCCCTTGGTGAGCTAAACTCTGGGGTTGTGTCTTGTTTAAGAATCTTCTCATATTCTATATTTTGCCTTTAATTTCTGATTTGATGCTTACAAATTGCTTATGGTGAGTAGCTTTTCTGTCAGTGTTTTGAGCCCTTAGGAAATGACTACATCTCAGAGAGGTGCTCCAGATCTAGCTGGCTTTTGAAATTTGAGTCTGTTTATTGGGGATGAGAAATTACTGCCTATTTACCTAGTCCCTGTTTCTTTAGCACTGGTATATAGTATTTTATGACCCTTAGGTAATCTCAGTCTTGGTATACCAAGAAAAGCAACTGGTGTGAGCTAGTATGTGGTACAATCAGCAATAGCAATAGCATGAACTAGTCTAGAAAATGACAAGTTGTAGTGACTCTTAATTGGACACTTTTAACTATATAAACTAGATTTGTGCTTATATAACAATATCTACAACAAACCAGAAAATTGTATGTGGTGAATAATCGCTAAATGTGACAATTATCCCCTCAGGGAGAAAATTCAAAGTGGGTTAGGAAGAAAAATGGGTGAGAAGCCAGGCTGGAGGTATAAAGAAGACCAGACAAACTTTGGAAAGCTGGTGAATAAGACAAGACAGAAGGAAAAAATGAAAGCAAGAGGGTAAGCAATAAAAACTAGAAACCATGTTCACACTCATATAAAAAACAAGAACAAACAACATAAAAAGAAAAACCAACCCCTCAGAGAAAAACAGCAAAAATGAAACATAGGAAATGGGAAGAGAAGAAGAAAATTAAGACTATAAGAAAAAAATTCAACTAATAAATGTGTCTCTGCTTTCATTCATAGACAATATAGGCAGAAGAAGTCCAAATCTGAGTTAATTATCCCTGTGAAACCAGCTGTAGATTTGAGGTTGGGTAGTGGATTATCCCAGTGAGCCTGAGCCTTTAGTTCCATTGCAGTTCAGCCTGGCGTTTGGTTTTAAAGCTAGAATCAGATTTTTCCTTGTACCTCTTGCCAGCCTGAACTTCACACCTGACTCTTTCAGGGAGGGCCATTAGATACAGAACACAGCTACCAACCAATCATCCTCTCCTGGGGAATGTCCGAACCCAAATAACTCACCAGCAACTGCAATTTCTTGAATCCATTAATCTATTCTACTGCTGTGTTATACTGTAGAGATCTCTGGAGTGTCTAGTAGTCATAATGCATCTACAAGTTAGAGAAACCACTAACGCAGTGAGTCTGGGCTTGGGCAGAATACACTAAGTGCCACATCATTTTTCTTCATTGAAGTCTCTCTCTTCTCTCCCCACAGGCTTCAATTCTCACATAAATTCCTTTCTTAAAATCTATTCATTCTTTATTTTCTTCCTCATATTGTTATCTTCCAGTGAATGGACATCAAATCTCACAGAGGCTCTTTCTCACCTCTACAGAAATTCTCCTCTCCTACTTTATATTGTGGGCATCCAGCATTTTGTCATATCAATAGCAAAATGATGAATATAATACCCAAGTTGTATTTTTATTCTAATTTTCCTTTTAGGAAGCATTAACCACTTACCCATCCAATTATTTCAATACAAGATGATCAAAAATTGCATATATGGTAGTGCATTCTAGTAATCCTAGCACTAGGAAGGCTAAGAAAGGAGAATTGCTTTCACTTAAAGACAAGTCTGGGATATACAGTGAGTTAAACACTAGCCTCAAAATAGCAAGACACTATCTCGTTTGTCATTTTTTTAATATTTATAAGATAATATAATAGGAAATACATAAACAAAATTTTTAATCAAATTTAATGGAGGAAGCCATCATGCAAGCCTCCACAAGCTGCAGTGGAGGAAGACACCCATCCCATTGCCCCATGCCATCCAGGGAGTCATTAGAGTGCCTAGAAAATGTCAAGATGAAAGGACATAGTGCAATCTCAGACCTCCAGCCTATGAATAGCAAGGCTAGGAAACATTAGTATAGAAGAAATTGAAAGTTGTACACCTGAAATTTCTGAAATGATAGCAACTGAAGTAAGGAAACAAGTCCAAGAGGTTACAGAGGAAATCAGATCAGAAATAGTCTCTCAGGTGAAAAAAGAAATGGCAACCATAATGAAAGAATTTCTCAGCATATCTAAACGAGACATAGATATTAAAACATGAGAAAAATCTTGAATGAACATATAGGAAAGAATTAGAATGCATAAAACAGATTCAAGGAGATATCCAGGAAATTTCAAGTTCCATTGAAAGCTAGCAAACCTGCTTCAGTGAAATTGAAGATAGACCTTCTCAGATTTCGAAGATGGATGTAAGCCAGCAATCACAAAAGGAAAGATCTCTTTAAAAAAATAACATGGAGACAGAAAATAACAATTCAAAAGCTGCAAGATGATGCAAAGAAAAAAATATAAGAATAATAGGTATCAAAGTAAAAGCAAAAGTCAACACAAATGACAGAGAAAGACTATTTTTAGCAGTAGTAGCAGAAAATTTCCCAAGCATTGGAGAAAACTGTGACATGCAATTGTAAGACATATAGAATTCCAAGATAAATCTATACTCAGACATATAATAATCAAGATCCCAGTATTTCTTCAACAGACACAGAATATTAAAAGCTGATAAAGAAATTAATCAGATCACCTATTCATCCAGAACCAGAAGAGACCTACAATAGCATAGGCAATTATAGGTAACAAAGGAAAGGCAGGAAACATCACAGTCCCTGCCTTGAAATTATACTACAAAGCTACTGTGATAAAATCAGCATGGTACTGGCATAAAAACAGATCTGAGGATCAATAGAACAGATTATAAGATGTAGATATAACTACAAGCACACTCAGCCACCTTATTTTTTTATTTTTTTGATTTTAGGGAAGGGTCTATGGGATGCAGGGTGTTCAGGGTCTCACTAGTACAGTGAACTCATAGTGATCAGCCTGTTTACAGCTGACCAAGAAGTAGGATTACAGATGCACGCCACCACACCCAATCTCAACTGGCATCTCAGCACACCCTGGGGATGGGGCTGGCATGGCAGGCTCAGAGATCAAATCCCCAGCCCCTGCACCTGCTTGCAGGTGTTTTAATCTGCTGAGCTATTTGGCCAGCCTAGTCACCTTATCTTTAGCAAAGGGACAAAATATGTTCATTGGAAGAAAGGTAACCTCTTTATTAAATGACGCTGGAAATTCTGGCTTTCCACATGCCAAAGGCTTAAAATAGACCCATATCTATCACCATACACAAACCTACAGTAAAAATGGATCAAATATTTAAATATTAAAACTGAAACACTAAATCTTCTGTAAGACAAAGTAGATAGAAACCTTAAACACATAGGGGTAGGTAAAGTGTTCATAAACAAAAATCAAACTGCATGGGAAATAGTCCAAAGAATCATTAATTGGGATATCACCTTTTTGAAAGTTTCTGCATGTAAAAAGAAATCACTGAGATGGGAAAATGGCTCAGTAGAATAAGTGCTTCCCTGGCAAGTACAAGGGCTTGAGTTCAATGCCCGGTTCTGCCAAAAAAAGAAAAAAAAAGAAAGAAATCACCAACACAGTAAAGAAGAAACAAAGAGGGAGACAATTACAGCAGACAATCTGTCAGACGAAGTATCCTATATAGAACATATAAAGAATTATTTAAAAACTCAGGCCTCCAAAATCCAAAGACTCAATCCAGAAATGGACATCTGAAATGATATACACTTCACTAAAGAAGAGAACAAATGGCAAATAAACTTATGAAAAATGTTTAATCTCATTGGTCATTCAAGAGTTGCAAATTGAAACACTGAAGTACTATCTTATGCCAGAAAGAATTGCTGTCATCAAGAAGTCAACCAATAACAAATGCTGGGGAGGCTATGTGGGGAAAGAAACCCTTATCAACTGTTGGTGGGAGTGCAGACTGGTACAACCACTGTGGAAATCAGTGTGAAGTTTCCTCAAAAACTAAGACTGGAGGTCCCATTCAAGCTAGCTATTCCCCTCCTAGGTATTTTTCCAAAAGAACTGATATCATCATACCACAGCGCTATGTGTGTATCCATGTGTACAGCACCACAAATTCTCATATCTAAATCTTGGAACCAACCTAAATATCTACCAATTGAAGGATAGATAAAAAATATACGATATTTTTCACAATGAAGTGTGATTGTGCCATAAAAGATAAATTTGAGGCTTTTGTAGAGAAATGGAAGCAGCTATAGTCTGTGTTGGTAAGTGAAATAAATCAGATCCACACATGAAAACATTATCTCACTAGTGTGAGAACCTGAAAGAGTAATGCAAATCTAAAAGGCACAACAAATACTTTGAAAGGAAAATAATGTTCAATTAGAAGGAAAAACTGAGGGATAAGGAAAATGACAAATTAAAGAATGGAAAAATATATATTTAGGTATATATATGCAGAATAGTTTGGATAATCTGTTGATTTCTGCTGATCTTTTGAAATGAGAAATTAATACTTAAATTCTCTTCTTTACTTTGGTTGAGATTCTGTTAAATCCATGTATCAGTTTTGGGAGTATGGCCATTTTGATAATATTAGTTATGCAGATCTATTGATACTTCTTTCCTATCCAGTCTCAGCATCTCGAATGTGTCCATTTTCTATTATATTTTCTTTTGGTGGTACCAGGGATCAAACTCAGGACCTCATGCTTGCCAGGTAAACATCTATTTGCTGAGCTATCTCCCTGGCCTCTCCGTTTTCTATTTTAAAAGAATATCACTGAGTTCTGGGGAAGTATAAAAATTGTATGCCATTTACCTGTTATATGAGCTTTTGTAGATTGTTGCACAAATTCATAGGCTAGTTTTCACAAATAAAATAAATATGAATTAGCAAAAGAAAATAACCAGAGCTTTAGATTAAATTTCACTAAAAGGGATGAATATATTCTAAGGTCTTGAAGTATGCTAAACATAGTCAATGTAAAACAAATAAAAATCACATAAACTTATCTGAAACAAAAAGAAATAGGCTAGTTGAAATGACCCCTGCCTGCACCAGTTCAGCCTCGTTAGTGTACACACACATGTGGGCAGCGCGAGGCTCCAGGTAGAATTCCAAGTGGTTAACAAGAGTATAGTTTCAGTGTCGGTCCATTCTCTAAGTTTTGCTTTATGTCTCATGCATCACTTCATAGACTGACATGAAGAACACTCTAAACATCAGTTTCTGCTCTGGAAATTGCTGTGATCTGATTGGTAAACAAGACGTAGGAAACTGCAAAGAATCAAGCTGCTCTTCAGATTGAGAGATGAGGGGAAGAATTTGATGTCTGAGACAATTCTCTTGAAAAGTATATGTGGATACAAAATGCTTAATACAAGTAGCTTATTTGAGAAGTAGTACCAGGAAGCTGAAGAAATAAGGGATAAAAAAGCCCCCTTCACAGAAACTGACACGCTTCTTCCTACAGGAAACTCCAAGATGAACATAATAGAGTTGTCTCATTCAGTACCATCCATCTTTAACTGCGTGGAGGTACTTCAGCCTACCATGAATATGGCAGAAAGAAAGCTCTTGATGAAAACACTGCAGGTGCCCACAGACATGGAAAGTGTCTGCTAGAAAGATCCAGGCAAACCCAGCACTATTATAGACAACCTGAATTGAAAAAGTTTAGTGTCCCTGAGAACATGCAAACCAGCACATGTATGCTGCAAGAAAGGAGATGGGAGCAGATGTCAATAAGGATCCCAGAAGGGCCAGCCAGATAGCTCATCAGACTAAAGCACCTGCTTAAGCAAGCCCAGGGGCCCAGGTTCAATCCCTGCATGCCATGCCAGCCCCGCCCCCTGGGCACAATGAGAAGGCAAATGAAACTGGGCATGGTAGCAGGCCTGTAATCCCAGTGGTTGAGGCTAAAAACAGGAGAATCACTATGAGTCTGATTTGTGTAGTGAGACCCTGTACAACCTGTAGACCATGTACTAAATTCATTTAGAAAAGTATCCCAGAAAATGACTTTCACCACAGAGTATGCTATCTGGAGGCATCATTTTTATCCTAGGATATTTCTATATATATACAAATATAGCATCTCAATAAACACACATGTGATTAAACTCTCACTAGATAACAAGCAGTGTTGGATGTGTATTCAGTGGCAGATCCCAGATCTAGCATGTGTGCGGCCCTCAGATCAGCCATCACCATAAAACAAAAGAAACAGTACTTAATTCAGAAAGAAGCAGACAGCTTTAGAGACTAAAAAAAATCCTAAATAAAACTAGTGTGATAGAAAATAAATACCTGAACAAGGGCCAGCACATCAAATTGTATTATGTTGCAAAAACTGCACAGCATTGGCCTTACAACACAGGGCATATAAAGTGACTCCAAAAATATTTGAGCAAGTATCTCAGATGCTGGCTTTCAAGGACATTTACGGACAGTAATCATCTATGACATTGTGTTTTGATTCAGAATGCCCTAGATTATATCCCAAGGACCTATATTTTTAAGAGCCAAAAAATAATCCTAACTAGCTCTTTGGGCCCAGAACTACTGATGGAGAATGAAATGGATTTTTTAGTCACATATTTATTTGGTTTGACTGTGGAATGTGGCTGGGAAAAAAGAGAGAAGAAGGGAATACAACTAAAAGTGACTTCTGAGCAGCAAGTAAAAACTTGCACAGGAAGAATGAAAATAATGGCAACGTCAAGGAAATCAAATGGCTCCTAACCCACTGCCTTGATGCCAGAGGGTGCCTGGCATGTGATTGTTTGTCCTGAAAAGCAGGCATGCTTCCCTCTAAGCACAGGTCAGCAAGCAAGCTAGAAATGCCTCCTGCAAGGGGTGATCATAAAATACCATAAATGTAAATTTTTTAAATTATTGCAGTAAAAGACACTAATTGCCATTGACCCTCCTCAGAAGAGGGAGGTTTCCTCTTGCTTCCAACACACTTTTCCTGTCATTCTTGCCACTTTCTGAAGCAGTTTGATGTCTTTAATTTTTGTATTATTATGAGGTGTAATAAAAAAAAAAAATACAGGGCTACAGATATAGCTGAGCAGACTAGGTGCCTGCCTAGGGAAGCACAGGGACTGGGGTTCAATCCCCAGCACCTCATGAAGCACCAGCCCCACCCCCAGGTGCACTGAGCAGGCAACTGAGACCATCTGTGGCATTGCACACCTGTAATCCCAGCCCTGGGGAGGCTGAGACAGAGGACCACTATGAGTCCCAGCTGTGTAGAGAGACCCTATACCAAATACAGTGAGAGTGCTGCTTCCAAGGACCATCTAATGGAAGGGTAGGCTTATAAACAACAGTGTGTCCTCACTCTTCTCCGCCTGATAGCACTGTGTCACTCCTGGCTCTTCTCCGATGCCAAAATTACCATGAAAGGTACACATTTTGAGTTGACTCAAACACTGAGGCAGACCCAACACACAACTAAAAACACTCATCAAAGAGGAAGAGCTTTCTATTTTTCCAGCTCTCTAGGGTAAAACACAATCATAAAACACCGACTTGGTGGCACATGAGATAAAGGAGGGGATTTGTATACCAGCCACTGACTGAATGCTAAATATTGAGAGCTTTGTTGATTAAATTTATTAATATAATTCTGTGCCACTAGTACTCTTAAGAAATGTGTTAGGGCAGGAACTGCGCTTGATTTAGTGGGCTTCAGTCATACAACATGCTAAATAATGAAATAATGAGGACTTATAAAGCTCCTAATACTTAATTTCTGTTCAGGGACAACATTTATAGGCTTCAAGATTATATTTATATATATATATATATATATATATATATATATATATATATATATATATATATATATATATGTATATGACAGCTATTTACAAAAATATAATGTAAGTGTTTTCTGCACACCTGAAATGATATCAGAACCATAAAAAATATCTTGCAATGAACAAATGAAAGTTGCCCACAAGCTCTAAAATGTTAAACATTAAAATGGATTGTAGCATATTATGGGGGCCTCTAAAATCCTTGAACTCTCTGGAATTTTGGAAGTGACTTAGATCTCCCCGAGCCCCATGAATCTCTAAATGTCAGTTAGTAAAAGCAGAAAAGTGGGCCCAGCATCTTCACTTTTTTATTGCGTATCTACAAATTGTCAGTGTTATGCTAGAGGTTAGATGCTTGGGCAGATAGAAAACTAACAAAACTCTCTCACTTTTGTCCTCAGTGATTTCATAGTGTCCTGTGGAGAACAAGGACAACACATTGTACATACAACAAGGGCATGTAAAAGACAATATGTTTCACATTTCTTTTAAGATATTGATAATTATAGTTCACATGAATTACCTAGAAAACAAGTTCTTAGAAGGAAAAGAAGCATATGGGATAACCACAGTAATTGTGAGGGGAAATTTAATTCCCAAAACATTAACTTGTGGAAAAGATATGTAAATGTTAGAATCAAAGAAGCATTGTACTTAAGAAAATCTGTTAGGGAAAAACACAGAGAAATACTTGGTGTGATACAGGTTACAACTGTAAGGTGAAAAGCGCACAAGATCAGGGCACTGCTTGCCTTCCAATGTCCAGTTCCCACTGAGGACTGTCCATCTCAGACACTGGATGCTCCCTAGAAGCTCACTTATTTTTTTAATGTGAAGCACAGGCTCCTCAAGGACACTGTAAGGTTCCCAGGGTTTCATACTGTGGTTCTCAAACTTTTATGCAAACCAGAATCCCTTGGGAAGATTTCAAAATTGCGGTTCAGGCGCCAGGTTCCAACTAAACCAGAACCTCTGCTAGCACAGTGGAGGGATGGGAGCCTCAGCACTGTGTGAGTCTTCTTGGAAGATTCCGGGGTGAATCGAAGATTAACACAAGGCATTTCATCGCTTTTGTTTTCTTTCTTTTTTATTTTCAGATGGGTTTCACTATGCAATACAGCCTGGTCTTGAGCTCATCTTGTAGCCCAGGCTGGTCTTGAACTCTCAGCAATCCCCCCACCTCCGCCTCCTGAGTGCTGGAATTACAGATGTGTGCCACCCTGCTGAGCCTAATATTTTTTTCCTTTCACCAGTGTCTCACAGTGTATTTCAATACATGATTTGAGTCAATGATATGTTTTAAGGACTTTGTATACTTTGTATGCAATTTGAATTATCCTCTCATTTCGGAGTTCTAAACTGTCCCTTGCTCCTGCAAGGAACAACCAAATGGAAATGGTGTACCTATTTCTAAAAAACAGAGCAAGGGTCTTATAGCCTTTCATTGAAACCTCATAAATAAAATCTGCATTGAAAATTTCTACTTAGGCCTTGGGAATCAAATAGCCTTTTTCTTATTTTCTCTTACTGTATGACACACTATCTTGAATATGTCAAGGTTTACCTATGGCCCTTATTTATTTCTTTAACTAGTGCACAACTTGGCTAGAACCCAGAGAAGATAGTACATCTCTGTTCCATGTTTGTATAGCTGGAACAGAGAAGTCAACTTCCAGCTGGCTCATGCATGAGTGATAATTGGTATCAGTAATAGGCTGGGAGCTCAGCCAGGGCTGCCGTCTGGGAACTCCAGTCATCTCCTGTTGGCTTCTTCAAGGGAGCTGTCCGAGCTTTCACTGCAGCATGTCAGCAAGGTTTCAATAGGAGTATTCTAACAGATCGGAAGTTGCAGCTGACAATTTCTTAAAGTATACACTGATCAATAACCATGTTCTATTGGTTGAACAAACTCTAGGCTGTCAAATTAAACCGCTGCTCCCAACTTCAGAATAGTTCTCTAAAAGGGAGTAGAAGAATGTCACCCAGCAAAGAAGAGAGTAAGATCATCACTTCCCTAAGTTCCCGTCAGTAAGAAAAATAATAAGGAAGAACAATAATGACAGAGTCACATTTTGAAGATAGTTAATAAGGACAACTGCATGATATAAGATGGACAACTAGGTATGAAGTAGATGAGAAGAAAGGACACGGAGCCCAGCATGGTAATCTGCCATGGCCAGATTAATCCCCATCAGTTATGTGTCCAAGGGGTGTGAGGCCCACATACTATAACAACAGAGATTATAGATTCAATAAAGACAAACATTATTGCTTTGCCACCAACTGTCTCATGCTCAAAAAGAGGGCCTAGGCAGACTTCAAGTGTAAAATGCATAGGAAGAAACACAGCATGAGACCCTACAACAAAACAAAGTTTAAAGTCATAAACTTAAATTTACATTCTTCGTTACATAGGTCTTGCTTTAACTTGGTCATAATCATTCAGCAGAGAAGTATAACCAAGAGGTATAAAAAGTAATGCCATATTAATATGCTGAGCTGTAACAGGCTGAAGTGAACAACTTCTGACAATTGCCAGTTCTGCTGATAACTCACTACTATTATGGACTATTGGACTATATTGGGTTATTTTGCTGAGTTCAAGTACCTATAGTCTTTAAACTGGCATCAAGTGTGAAAAGGTCCTTTAAAAATTTCTCCAAATACAGCTTGTCTAATAGCAATAGAATACCCATCTCTGAAAAAGCAAAGAAAGGGGGATATGTATAAAGGGCCATTTTGTAGTGGAAAAAATATATATTTATATATAAGATAGTTAGGATAGATATACAGCTATTCTCTCTTAGTTCAATGAGAAGAAAGATTTGTACTAATAGTGTTTAGACAAGAGATCATGTCTGTATCCTACACTATGAATAACTATTTCTCATTAAAATTAATAAAAATATAAAATCATAAAAAATAAAGTCATAAACTTTAAGAAAACTTTAAGAAAAATTAGAAATATTTTAGAAGTATAAAACTTCAATGATTGAAGTCAAAATCAAAAAGCATATATGGAGTACTCTCTACTGTAATTCTAACAATGTAATGACTGTGTCAAAAATTTACACGGTTTTGACCTTTGATACAAGAAGACTCTTATTTCACACAAAACATAATTGACCTCAGTGAATTCCCGCCATCCAGTCATTATTACCATCATCAGTCAAATTAAGCCATATTTAACTTTATTTGTATTCCTGCTTTTTTCAGTCTATTTGTTACCAGAGTCAGTCGCACATTTCCCTTCTAAGTTCCACAACCATCCACAGTCTGTTGAAAGAATCATTTCATCACCCTTACTGTAGGTAATGCACTCAGTCGCAAAACAATTTTTAGAAATTAAAATGGTTTGTGTTAGAAAGTGTTCCCCAGAAAGACAGCCAAGCAGCAGTAAGAGGTGCAGACAGGAAGGCAGTCCCTGAAGATGAGCGCCAGGGTCCCACCTGCCAAAGGGACCTGGAGAAGCTACATCTTCTCCTTGGAACTCATTTTATTTATTAGATATGGAACATTAGAAATACCTGCATTTCTCAAAATAAGATTCTTTTCTATTTAATGTATTTAGCACAGGGTCTCACTATGGAGATTGGACTTTAAGCGATTCTCCTGCTTTCAGACTCCCAAGTGCTGGGATTACAGGTGTGCGCCACCACGCCCAGTCTCAATCAATGTCTCAGAACACCCCAGGGGCATGGCTGGCATGGCATGCCTGGGATCAAGCTCTGACCCCTGCATTCTGCCTAAGCAGGCGCTTTAGTCCACTGAGCTATCTGGCCGGTTCCCTCCAAAATAAGGTTTTTAAAGCAACTTTACTAAGACTATGAAAACCAAAATGATTTGTTAATATGCATTTTAGTCACCCAGGAAATTTTGCTCTTAGCCGTATACTAAATGAAAAGTTTAAATATCAGACCAAAAGGTAAGTACAAAGTGCTCTGAGATGCTCTATTCAAAATAAGCTGAGGCCAGAACACAGGCAAATGTTCACAAACTACAAAATTTTCACCAAATAAAAAAGTATGAAGCAGAAGAAAGAACTTCTTACAACAAACAATTATAGGGCTGAATTCCCAACTTAATGGTTTTTTTGTTTTATTTTTTCCCAAAATTTTATTATTTTAAGAGAATAAAAAATAGTAAAAAAATAATAATAAATTAGAGCCAGCCCAGGCCATGTGAGAGGGTGAGAGTTTCTGGTCCACTGTGCCTGCCGGAACCCTCCAGAACCAGCCTAGGCCCAGCATGTGAGCGAGACACTCCACCGAGCTCTTGGGACCCCTCTGGATCCCTCCAGACCCAGCCCAGGCCTGGTGCGTGTAGGAGAACTTCTGCTCGGCTGCATCTGCTGGACCCCTGCTGACCCAAACCAGGCCCGGTATGTGAGACCTACCACCATGTTCTTAGAATCCCTCCAGACCCAGCCCAGGACTGGCAAACAGGCCTGGTGTGAAACTCTGCAGCTGAAGTCCCCGCAGAGAGGCTAGGGCCAGAACCACCCAGCTAATCCAGGAGCAGAACATCTTGCCAGAGGGGCAGAGCGGGTTCACTTCCAAGGGCTGCAGCAGGAAGAAGCTGAGCACAGCAGCCAGACCCGAGCCAGGCACAACTGGATGAATTCAAACTTCATAGATCTGCACCTAGTAAGCTGAGACACTTTGCTAGACCCAGATCTATAAGAGCATCCTCCCTCTTTCTCTCTTGACCAAGAGACGGGGCAGAAGGTAACCGGGTGAACTGGTCTGCCTGGAAGACCCCAGGGACTTCAAGGGGAGGTGATAAGACAGAACTTAGGCGAACTAACTTAGATACAAATTCCCAATTTAATATATGTTTAGCTATACAGACATAATGCTTGTTCTTACTGTCTAAAATACAAACCCATATGTTACAAAAGTTTGTCAACTGCTAAATATCACTACCCATTATTAGTGTTCCTAATTGTAGTACTGTAAATACAAAACTATAACTGCCTCAACCATATAATCTTTCTTGCATAATAATTTTGGTAGGTGCTAAGGTTATAAATGCACCAAAGCTCTACACTAGGGTCAGAAGACACAAAATGTCAAAGAGAAGGAGCAAAATTCAATCTCAGGCCCAAGCCCACCCAGAACACATGCAGGTGACCCTAGTGTAGAAGAAACTGGGAATCACACAGCTGAAATCTCTGAATTAATAGCATCTGAAGTAAATGAACAACTGCAGAAAGGTATAGAGGAAATCAGATCAGAAATAATCCCTGAAGTAAAAAAAAGAAAGGATAATAATAATGAAAGAATTAATAACTACTTCTATGAAAATAAATTAGAAACAATACAGAGTTTTGCTCGCCAAAATGATAGGAATTAAACAATGGTTGTTATATTCCATATTGTTTTCAAATTAGTTGTTCAAATTACCAGATACAATTTAATTTTTAAGAGGTAATTCAGAAACAAAAGAAGATATTACAGTATGACTTCATGTCTCTAAAGCTCAAAGATGGGCTGTCCTACAGGGCTATGATTTAAGACATATCCAGTCCTCTAGTAAACAAGTCTTCTCATCCTCCAGCCTTGAAATCCTCAGGCCACAGAACATCGGTTGAAACTGGTTCAACCTGAAGCCTTGAAATTAGTTCAGGGACAATATTAGCTGGTGTGTTGGGGAGATCATAGCTGCTGTCGGAGCAAAGGTAATTTCTGAATGGGGCAGCATACACTAAATAGGAACTACATTAATCAACGTGAGAATCTTACAACAGATTAAAGACAAAAAAATCAAACTAAGAGGAAAGAAAAATGGAGAAAGGGAGGCAGGTAAATAGGAAGCAATAGGATAGGAGGAGATGGGGAATGAAATAGAAAAGAGGCAGAAAGGGAGGGAAGGACAAAGATCAAAAAAGGGAAAAGGGAAAATGGTCGAGTGGCAAAAGGGAAGGGTAGTAGGAATGCGGGAAGAAAGACAGATATTAAACGCCACACTTCTACTTGATTCTCAGAGCCTCTAAATGAAATTGAGATGTGGCAACTCTTGATTGAGAAACCCAGGAACACTGAAAGGATAAGTGATCTGCCCACTCACACACCCAGTGTAGGGCAGTTGAATGATTAAGACCACAGTGGCCAACATGAACACTTTATTCTGAAATTTACACTCACAAAGGAGGGTAAGGGTGAGATGCACACAGCAATCTGGACCATTGCAATTGTGAAATCCTCCTGGGAAGATGTAGCTGAAACCCAGGCTGGAAAATCTACCTTCAGATCTCTTTGCGGTCTCTGAGTAGCTCATCTGTCTATTGTTCTCCATAGGCCTTGGCTCCACCCTAGAAAGAGCCATGACATTTATTTTTAAAGAGAGTAAAATCGAGTGAAGGAAAATATTAGAAAAGAGAGAATTTCACTAAACAAAAGAATAAGAATTCAACAATGTTTTCGTATTGCATAATGCTGCCTTCAAATTAGTTGTATAGATTATCAGATATAATGATGCATCCCCAAAAAAAGTAATAAGAAATTTAAAAAGAGAAGAAGAAAACGTGAGCATTAGTTGCTCTTTTCAATAAACAGCAGAAATCAGCAGTAGGGTTATCCAAGCTATCCTGTATGTACACATAAGTATATCTTTTCCCTTCTTTCTTTCTTTCCTTTGTCCTTTTCCTCATCCAGTTGTTCTTTCCCTTTGAACAGATTGTTTTCCTTTAAGTATCTTTTATATCTTTCAGTCCTTATTTACTCTCTCAGGTTCTTACACTAGTGAGACAATACAATGTTTACATGTGTGAGTCACAGTTTTAAAATTAAATTACCTTGTTATATATAAGAAGGTGTTGAAACATCCTGGGTACTGATGATCCTTTTTCTAATTGAAGGCTTGGAACTCATCTATATTTGCAGCATAACTTAGCTTGCATTGGCTAATACAAAGATCTAAATAGCAGTGGTTTAAACAACGCAATGCACTTCCTCTCCTTACAGCAGTTCCAAAGCAGATGGCTCAGAGATAATGATGCACCTCTACTTTCCTTCTCTCTGTATAGACTTAGACTTCTTCTCACCATTTCCTCTAACAATCATCTCTAGAGCAGTGTCCTACTCTCTGTATATAGAGAGTTCACCTTCCCTTGAAAGGAACTTCCTCACCCCAGCTTAGGCCTCCTTTCAGAGAAACACTTACTCTCAGTAAAGGCTTAACCCTTTGACTCAATCAGAATAACTCAAAAGCATCTCTCCAAGTAAGAATTCCCAGGAGGATCAGCTGGAGCCTTTGTGACAACTGTAAAAACTTTCCTACTCTCTGTATAGACTTAGACTTCTACTCACCCTTTCCTCTAACAGTCATCTCTAGAGCAGTGTCCTCATTATCATGATCTATGACTCATTATCACATTTGTATTCCATTTGTAAGAAAGAGGAAAAACAATAGAATGCCTAGTTTTTTAAAAGATGTTTGTAGAAGTTGAATACATAGCTCCTGCCCACAGACTATGGATTAGAACTTAACAGAATGACTGCAGGTGTCTTCAAAGGAACCTAGATGCATAATTTTTATTCTATGTAGACATGTACTCAACCAAAAAGCAAGGGGTCTAGTTCTGCAGAATAGGACATGACAGATAGCAAGTACCACTGGCAATGTGTTCATTAATCTACATCCCACTCTTCCATCTCTGACTCGCAGGTCAGAACTATATCACCCACTCTTTCTGGTAATTCAGATTCTGTCTGGCACCTGGTTTTCTTCTCTTAGTCATCATTTGCCCCAAGTACAACAAGAATCACTGGAGGAACTTTTGCTGAGCATGTGGGACTTGGAAGAGGCCTTCAGACAGGAGTGGAATGGCAGAAAGAAGTCATTCTAGGTTAGAACTCATTTAGGGTCAAGGGTGGAGACTTGCTGTAAGTAGGAATCACTGAAGTTCTGAGAAGAGAGCTATGTGCAAAAAATTTATCCAAAATTGCTTTTAGGATCAATGCCTCTGAAGGACTGAGGAAAGAAGGGCTAAACAGAATGAAAAATGAAACCTTTGTGCAGTTGTCACAAAGGATCCAGCTGATCCTCCTGGGAATTCTGGCCTGGAGAGGTCCTTTTGAGTTATTCTGACTGAGTCAGAGGGTTAAGCCTTTACTGAGAGTAAGTGGTTCTCTGAAAGGAGGCCTAAACTGAGGTGAGGAAGTTCCTTTCAGGGGAAGGTGATCTCTTCAGAGAACCTCAGCCATGTGACATCAGCAGGCAATGTTTTCGCTAGTTGGGAGGATTCCTGAGAAAGAAATTGGGCAGTGGACCACACTATTCTCTACAAAGTAGATGTAAATTCAGCTTGTTAAAATGTCGTTGAAACCAATTTGGCCAGACAGAAAAGTTCGTACAGAGTAATACGAACAAACAGATTTAGAGAATCTTCAGTATGTCTCTCTACATCTACAGAATAAAGTTCTATCTCAGCTGAGTAGCAAAGATGCTTAAAAACCCAGCACAATCTTAGCATTTTAGTCTGACTTGTTTTTATACATTCTATAGATGAAGCTAAGTGAATAATATTTAAAAATAAGTAATCTGTTAAACTATTTAGAATTAACAAACTATTAAGAATATCTCTCCAGATTTAGCTTGCAGATTTGTGGATACTTTAGTAGTGCTATTAAATAATTGCCTTCAGAGCAGTATTGCATTATGAGCATTACTGCAGATAAGTGACATGAAGAATCTGAAGAATACATGTAGATGTTTCCCTGCTCTAGCAAAGTTCCATGTTTGGTCTTTGAAAAGGATGAACTGCTGCATAGCTCTAAACCACTGATTCTCAAGAGAATATAACTGTGCCCCTAGAGATAAGGGCTAATGTCTAGAGGCAACTTTGGTTAATGTCTAGGAAGGGAAAGAGCTAGCAGGTAGAGCACAAAGATGCTGTGAAACCTTTCACAGTGCTCATGATAGCAAGCCCACTCCATCAAGAACGATCATGCCCAAAATAACAATAGTACCACTGTTGATAACACTTGTGCTAGAATTTTTACTACAAAGCCCAAGAAATGGCTCAAAAGAAATACAGAGTTGAATTGGACAAACAGGTCTTACCACCCAAGGAGAGGGTTAGTGTGCTTTTGGAACAAAGTCCAAGAGAATACAAGGGCAGCATGTATTCCTCCCACAATTTCTTCAGCCCCCACACTCTGCCCATGATCTTCCATATGTCCCACACGCCCACCAGATCCTGTGGAGAGTGGTGCACAGAGGCCAGCTGGCTTTGTTTCTTGTCCTCTGCCCGTGCACTCCTCTCTGAACTTGTTGTCATAACATAACTGTGACTACATTTTAGATTCAGTATACATATTTTTTGACTGAGCATATCATACTTACAGAAAATAAAAGGAGGAAAAAAGAAATAAAGCACATGAGAAATCTCCAAAATAAGTCCTTGACAGTATGAGCTTCAATTTACTATCAGGAAACCTGGCTTTGCCTGAAGAGGAAATGCAACAGAGCGTGCCATCACAATATCTAGGTCAATTTTCAGCTTCTTCTTGGAAGGCTCCTGCTCCTTCTCTCCCCTCCATGCTGGGTAATCAGCCAGCCTGTGCCAACCACCTTCACTTCAAATTATTGACTCTTTCAGCCGACATCTCAAAGTCTGGAGGCCCCTGGAATTCAACAAATTGCCCACCCACTTTGAGTGAAAGAATAAAGTCCCACTCCTCCGATTTGGGCACCTGGAACTGGTGCTACCCTACAGAGTTCCAGCACTAGACATCCTGGCAAAGAATAAAATTTTAGGGGTTGCCTGCTGGCTCTTTGGGCTTTGTCCATTGGCTCCGTCAGAGCATGCCACTGGGTCCTAGAAACTGCTTAAGTTTCACAGTGTACAGAGGGACAGACTTGCAGACTTATGGCAGTTGAAAAAAAATGTGATAAAGGAGCAGTTGATGCTTAAATTTTTTGTTCTTTTTTATCAATCTTGCATGTTTATAACTTGTGATCTAAACAACTAATTTAAACACAACAATATGCAATATAACATTGCATATTCAACATTGTTGAATTCCTATCATTTTGTGTAGTGAAATTATTGCTGTGAATTTTTTAAATTTTTTATTATCTTATAATTTTAAAAATATTTATTTATTTATTTGGTACAGGATTTCACTACACAGCTCAGACTTTTAGTGATCTTCCTGTCTCAGCCTCCCCAGTGCTGGGATTACAGGCATGCAACCTGCCCCCGTACCTCCCCATTTCTGGTGGTTGTCATACTGCATCCAGAATTCTGGGCCCAGCACAGCATGTAGTACTGAAGATCGAACCCTGGTCCTGTGCTTGCCTGGCAGGCAATTAGATCACCATCTATCTCACCAGCCCTCAAGTATTTTATTTTTTTAAATCATTTTATTGAGAAAGAAGTAGCAATGAGATATTTTCAAAACAGGTTAGTAGTGCAGCTCTAATAATTAATACACTGCACATTGTTGTCTTGTACTAGTTATTCCTAGTAAAATATGCTGATGTGATACCTTGTCTAAACACTATTAGTTCAAAATCTTCTTCTTGTTAAACTAAGAGAAAGTAGCTGTATAATTATGCTATTTTGTATATACAGATATATATTCTTTTTCCACTATAAAACGGTCCTTCCTTTATACCCCCTTGTTTATTTTTTTAGAGATGTGTATTCCATTGCCATTCATATATTATAGGTGCATGAATTCAGCAGAGTAATCTACTGTAGTCCAGTAGTCTATAATAGTAGTGGGTTATCCACATGACTGGCAATGTCAGAAGTGTTGACTTGAGCCTTTTATAGCTCAGTATATTAATATGGCTCTACTTTTTATGCCTTGTTTTTGTACATTTCTGCTGGATGGTTAAGACCAAGATAAGGCAAGAACTATATAACAAATAATGTAACTTTTGTATCTGACAAAGTCAGTCAAATCTCCTCAGGACTTACCCTGAAACCTTGTACAGCAGTTTATACATCTTTTGTCAGTGTCAATTATGTAGATGAGTCATAGCCATTGCTTGACCAATTTGTTCTCTGTGGAAGCCTGAGAGAATGTTTCCTCTGTAGGTGACTCTCATTAGAGACACCCTACATTGTCAATCACTTTCCTCTGTGGCTCCTTAATCTCCTTGATCAGAAAATTTGGAACCCCACTGAGTTACAAGACGTTACAGTACATGTGCTTATGTCCTGAGTTCTCACTGACCTTGAATGGTTAGGGCCAAAATTTTGGCTATCCTTGTAGCCCTTCTTTTTCTCTAATTTTTTTGTCCTCAGCATTAAATTGATAAGCCTCCAGAAGAGAAGCTTAAGGATATTATTACCCTAGAACATTAAGCTGTTGATCTTAATGTATCTGTATGAATATCAAATGCCTTACACATAACATGGATCAGGTAATTTCCATCAATTGTTGATATGCTAAACTTTAAATCCATTTAGTTTTTATTCTCTTTAAAAAATAAAAAATTAATAAAAAATAAAAAGAAGTCAGTCTGGAGAAAAAGAAAATAGAATTTATCAGGATCACACAAAATCAAATAAACAACAAAACCAAAGTTAGGCCCAAAAATATCAGTTCAGTGGAGCTTAAAAACCCAGAAAAACAATAATTTTCAATCAAATGGTCCCAGAACATACCATTCAAACTTTGGCTAAAAGTGTGGTATAAATTTAAATATCTCTGTAGAAGTTTTCATTAGTTTATCAACTTTTTGAGCATCACTTTGTGTCTCTGAACACCTTGTCCAAAACATAAAACTTATTTTTATTCTCTTCACATATCCAAAATACAGAAGTATGTCACACACACACACACACACAAACACACACACACGCGCACGTATACAGTAAGTGCTTAGTAGATGACTGACTCATCAGCTTTTGATGACTGACTTATTGCTTTTTTAATAAGACCACCTTCAAACATTTTCCCACTGGTCAGTACTTAATGATTCCAGGACCTTATCTGTTATATTTTTAATCAGTGCGTGTTAAGAGATAGCCCATCCCTACCTGGGAGTTCTTTCTTTTACTTCACTGGCTACTACTTAGGCACTAAGTTGGCTGGTATTAAGAATCTTGCGGAGGTTGTGTTCCAGTAAATAAAAAAGTCCATCTTCACTCTTACGAGGTTTTTCAAGGCAGTGTGTTTTATTGTGCTACTCATCAGTTGACAAGGGAAGCAGCCAATTTCAATTTTGTCTACCATAGCTGCCTACGTATTGTGGACATTTATACCAGCTTGAGCAAATCCTGGCTTCATTAAAGGTACAACTCTACCTCTACACCATAGAAAAGAGACCATGGAATTCAGTTTATCCTGGTGTATGTTTTCATATTAAATGAACCCTATGTGATTCTCACACATATTCTTCTCAAAGAGAAAAACAAGATGCAAGTTATATTGGGAATCATAGCTCCACCTTCAACAACTCCAGACACGTGGAGGCCTCTGGACTTCTAGGAAAATCAATATTTCCTCATCACTAAAATGTTCTGCTGTGAAATTCTCCTAAGAGAACCAACACAATAAATAAAAAGAGTAAGTCCTAATTTGATACAGTTTCTTTCAAGAATGACTTTAGGAATCAATGAGATTCTTAGAATTTCCTTGTTAGAAATGCAAATTAGGCAAAGGACTAAGAAAGGATTTCAAAGATCTAGAAGATGGGAGGCCAGTATGGAGTCAAGACAGCAAAACATTCCCTGACTGACCCACTGAATAAGGTGATATGAAGAAGGAGCAATGAGCTGGGAAAGACAACAGGTTTGATGTCAGAGACAAGGATGCCAGAGCATCATAAGTTATGGGGAATTTCAATGAAATGGTCTCTAATACTCTTTGTTGCAATAGCAAGCAGAAATACTGAAAGGACAGCCCAGGATTTAGAGGTAGATTTATTTATGTCAATGGGCAATAATCAGAATCATTCCCAGAATATCAGACACTGATCCATGGTGGCGGATAAGTGAGCAGTAAGTAGAGAAGGAGAATTGGTTGTCAACTGGAAACTGGCTTATACAGTGTGCCTGACCAGCTGTGCATCACAGTGACCAGCCATTTCTAAGAGGCAAGGAGAACTGGAACAGGAATGATTGCACAGGCATCTAAGACACCGAAGTATACTGGCCTGGGAGAGACATTTTCTGTTACACTATTGTTCCATGACCACATAGACACTGTTAACAACTTCTGATCTCTGCTCTGCTCTTAAGAGATTCACATCCCTTTGTCTGTTTCAAAAACATTTGCCCCCTAAAGTCAAACTGAAACACAGAATATGGTCATCAATTAGACAGGAGCATTTTTTTTTAAATCAACAGAAATTTTGCAGAATAAGATTTGGCAACTTCTCCTGTAAACCCACGGTGAAATCTCCTAGATTTAAATTTTAAATACACAATAGTGATCAATTTGATAATAGCAGAAAACATTTTTCTCAGGATACCTTTACATCTAATGGAATTTTTAAATGACTATAATGTTCTAGGCAATGACAAGGGAAAACAGAAATATCTTCATTTGGTTTGGATGTTATGCCACACAGTCAATTGCAGTGGGTATATTAGAAAAAAAATATGCGGAAACCATGTTCTCTAGGTGTTCTATAAAATGAAAATATTTATTCTTCTGAGAAAAAAGTTACCATCCCTTTCTGAAGACAGATTCAAAAACTAAGAAATTTCTCTAAATATGTTGTGTGTCAATAACAGCAGAAGGATTTGAACTCTGATCTCTCTAATGTAAAACTTTTTTTAAATGAGTATATGGAGTAGTTTACATTTCTTGTGGGGAGCTAGCATATATACATAACACATCTTTTTGTTTGTTTGGTTTTGCATTTTAGGGAAGGATTTACAGGGTGTTAGATTCTCACTACTAGATCAGGCTCATAGTGATCCACCTGTTTACAGCCTCCCAAGAGCTGGGATTACAGATGTGTGCCCAGTCTAAATTGCTGTCTCTGTGAGCCCCGAGGGTGGGCCCAGCACAACAGGCCTGGAGATTGAACCCCAGGATCCTGTGCCTGCTTGCAGGCACTTCAATCTGCTGAGCTATTTGGCTGGCCCATAACACATCTTAATTCCTTGTCATCCTCTATCACTCCCCTCCCTTACTCTTCTCTCTACCTTAATCCCCTTCCCCCTTCAAAATGATCTATCTCCCTGCTTCCTATTTTCTTTTATTTTGACATTTATTTATACTTTGGGTTTTGAGCTTATCTCTACTACTAAACCAGCTGTCTCAAACTATAAAATTTCAGAAACATTTTCGAATCAACCTAAAATTGCCAGCTTTTTATGAAATGTTATCATTTCACAGAAGACATTTTAATATCCAAAGAATTAATAAAGTTAGTTGATCAATATACCACATGAATATATGAATATATTCACTAAACAGATATGTTAATAATTTTTTTTAAATAAATAATAGGCTGCATAGCCTGAAATGTGTTACACTGCCACAAGTGGTAAAACACAGACTTAGCAGTGAACTCTGACTGGGCACTGAATTTTTGAAGACTTGAGCTTGGAGAAAACAGCAACGTAGTCTCTTCACTGCACACTGGCAACAAAGTCCTCCTGCCTGGAATTGAACACCTAAAAGCTCTCAGTGCCTGCACTGGTGAAGTCTCACCTTTAACATGAATCAGGATGCACAGAAGCATCAGATTTGTGTGCAGGTGGCCCGCACAGACATAACTTGGAAGTTAATATCGACAGAGTATGGAGAGCCTCTTTCAGTGACAAATATTGGCTACTTGTGGTTGTTCTCCGGGCATTGTTACTCAGATCAAAGACATTTCTGCACTAGAAATGAGCTTTTCCTGCTGCTAGACATGCCTTACGACACTCCTGTTGAGAGTCTGCATTAAATCTTGCACAGAATTTGCAGTAATTTCAAAAGCAAACCATTTATTTGAAAAGATCTTGCAGAGGTTGAGATTCTGTGCCTAATTTTTCTGTCCATTGGCTCTGCAACTCGCAATAAAAATTTCTTACTCTTGGCTTCCTTTCTGTAATAGTAAAACAGAGGGACTGAGACATTACGCTCCAAGCCTGCCACTTGCCAGTATCTGAGTTAATGGCTGACATGTGCAGGTTTCATTTTATTCTTAAAAATTTAGGTTTTTTCCCCCATTTACATATTTCCTGAGTATTAAAGAAAAGGTGAAAAATAAATTTAAGATGTGGCAAAAACATACAGAATAGTTCTTTTTTATTTATTTTAATGAGAGAAAAAGATAAACTAGCAATGAAACAGTTTCAAAACAGTAGGATAGTTACAGTAATTAATACATTGCATAGTAGTTATTCACAGGACAAGGTGCAGACATGATATCTTGTCTAAACAATATTAGTGCAAACCTTTCTTCTCATTGAATTAAGAGAAAGTAGCTGTATATCTATTCTAACTCTCTTGTGTATACATATATTTTTTTTCCTCTCATACAGAATAGTTCTAATGCCCAGAAAAGCAAGACTGGCAGCCTCACCAGCCTTGTTTGCTGATTTCTTAATGATAGCCATTCTTTCTACAGTGGAATGGAATCTCTGTATTGTTTTAATTTGCATGTCTCTGTTGCCCAGAAATATTGCACATTTTTCCATGTATGTAGCGGCTACTTGTACTTCTTCTGAGAGGCATGTATTCCTTTCAGTTGCTTTTTTTATGAGATCTTTTATTTTGGTGGCAACTAATATTTTTTACTTCTTTGTACAGTCTAGGAATTTGTCTTCTATCCAAGAATTAACTGACCAAAATTTTCCCTTTCTGTAGGTTGTCTCTTCATTGGTTGTTTGCTTTGCCATGCAGAAGCTTTTTCATTTCATATGATTGATTCCGTTTGGTGATTCTTGATATTATTTCTCATGCTGTTAGATTCTTCTCAGAAAATCCTTGCCATTGGGCCAGCCAGACAGCTCAGCGGATTAAAGGATCTGCTTTGGCAGACGCAGGGGCTACGGTTCAACCACCTGCGTGCTACATATATATTGCCCCCTCCCCCTCCCCGGGATGCCCTGACAGGGCTATTGAGACTGGGCATGGTGGTGTGCACCTGTAATCCCAGCTCTTGGGAGGCTGAAAACAGGAGGATCACTATGAGTCCAATCTGTGTCATGAGACCGTAATCACTATGCTAAATTTTAAAAAGAAAAGAAAATCCGTGCCATGTCTTTAAGAACTATACTTATTTTATCTTCCAGCAAATCAGTATTTACTTTAACATTTAGACTTTTGTCCCATCTTGATGTGATTTTTTTATACACAGTGAGAGATTTAGGTGTATATTTAATCTTCTATATGTGGATAACCAGTTTTCCCCACATCATACAAAGTTACAGTGATGGAAACAACATAAGACTAGCACAGAACAGACATGGGGATCAAGGGAACAGCAACGTGAGTGCAGAAATAGATCCAGGCACATTCAGCTACCTGATTTTTGACAAAGGGTCAAAAAAGCATGCACTGGAGAAGGCATACCCTCTCTGATAATAGTGCCAGTAAAGCTGACTATCCAAATGTAAAAGTAGATCTTTTTGTCTCCATTTAGCAAATAAGAAAAGAGAAGCTTAATGAAATCAAATAACTTGCTAAGAAGCTGGAGTTAGCAAGTGATAAACAGGACGCAATCTCATTTTTTAATCATTTTATAGAGTTCTATGTTCTTTATTTTAACTGATTCAATTTTGTTTCTTTTATCCGTGGGTTTATTTGCATTCTTTCCACTAATGCATTCATTTTGGGGTAATAAGCATCAAACCCAGGGACTCATGAATTTTATGTAAGTGCTCTTCCACTGAGGTTTTCTTCCCAGCCCCATACACTCATCTCTGTTAAAGGCTACAGTTACTAATTTTAACTTCACTAACAGTAACTTCATTTTTTTCCCAAAGTCATCCCAAGACCTATATTCTTCAACTTCTCAGAACCAATAGCAAAAGAATCCAATCTTTTTAATTTCTTCTGCTATAATTCATAGAATTTACTCTTCACCCCTCAACTACTTTTCAATTATTATTATTATACTCTAGCAATAAAGTCTAGCAATTACTTTATATTTCCTGCATTATTATTTACTAGCAGATAATTAAATATATTCCCTAATAAAGATGTAAAACATTAAGTCTGTTAAACTAAATTGTTTTTGGTTGGTATATCTTTTCAAAATCCCAAACACAAGCATCCACTTATATAAGTAGGTTTACAAATTTTATTTAGATGACCAAGGTAAGCTAATTCTAGTTCCACAGCAGTTCTCCTCTGCATATTCATCTCATGCTGAGCTCTTAGCTTCATCCTTTGAGCAGCTATATTGTGGCCCCAGTTCTAGAGCCACTAGTTCTAGGGCCACCTCACCTTTGTACCTTGTAGGTCTCTTGTCTTCCTGGCTCAACGCTTATACAAGATTGTTTTCTTTTGTTATTTAGTTCAATATCTTTTGCCTGGTTAAGTCTGAATATATAGCTCTTTCCAGTTATTTTTCTGGGATCAAAATTGAATCTTTCAATTTGCCTACTGGCCTTTTTCTCCTTATCTATCACACTTAGGCTTATTTTTCTGTTTCAACATTTCTCTCAGAAACAAAAATTATCTGTTTATTGAATCATCTTTTCCCTCTCCTATTTATATTATCTACTTTCTCATGTTTATCAGTTGATCTTAACTTTTACATTCTGGGAGAGTGTACACTCAATGATTTAATTTTCTATAGTGCTAAATCATCACTTTTTGCTTCTGATGTAAACTGATTATACTGTCTAATTTTTATGTGCTTATGTACTTTATGTCCTTTTTAACATTACTCATCTCTCTTGTCATTTTACCCTCTTATGTGTTCATCAGATCCTTTTCCCCCTTTGTAATTCTTGTCTAGTATTACACAGGAGCCATGTTTCCTTGTATACTAGTGAGAATATTGTTTCTCCATGGTTAATCCTAGTCTTCCTCAAAGATAGTCTGTATCTGTTCTCTCTCCTTATTCCATGGCATTTTCCCACTAGTTCTGTGTTAGTTGTGAGTTTGATTACCCTTCTTTCTTCAGGTTTGAGGAGGAAATATTGGTTAGCCCTGGACCAGTTAACCAACCATGAAAGTAATGGTCAAATCCCTGTAAAATTGCAAATTTCTTGTCATCATCTACCTAGAGCAGCATACTCAGCTCTACTGAGGGTACAGTTCCTTTCATGTCCTAGTTCTCTAGTTCTCCAATCCAATAAAAGAAAGTTGCAATTCATGCAACACACTGCTAGGTCCTTTCACCTTTCTGCTATTTTTAGTCCTTGCTCCTTGGAAATCATTTTTCTCAGGATGCCATGGGCCTCTATACATTCCTTGAATTTCTTTGACATTAATCTCTTAAGAATGGCTGTCTCTGGTATTTCAAATAAATTGATTCATGAAGGAAGTAATGGAAAGTCAGACCTGATTACTCAAAAATCAGTGCACTGAGCCTCTCTGAGATTGGAAATCTAGACACGAATACAGCAAGTTAAGGAAGGACAAGGGGAAGAAGGGAGAGGAATGGGGGATGAGGAGGAGAAGGAGGAGGAGGGCGAGGAGGAGGAGGAAGAGGAGGAGAAGAAGAAGAAGAAGAATGGATGGATGGATGAATGAATGAATGAATTGGAGCCCATGAGAAGATTGAGATGGACTTTAAGAAAAGGGAGATGGTAAGCTGCACTTTCTCCCTCATTCCCAACTCACAGCATTCAATTAAATTCATGAAGATTATGGTTTCAGTGTGAACTAGTGGACTCTCAGGGTACTAATGTTTGAAATTGTGGTTGGAGAGTCTCCATGTCTTTCTTCTGGAGAGCTGTGATAACCTTTACAAAAACTCAATTGATTATCTTCTGAAAGTAAACCTCACACACCCCATTGGCTGTCTATAAAAGCTGCAAGTGTCCTTCTGGAGAGTTGTCTGAACAAGGACCATAAGGCATTGTTGCGCTGTCACCCTCTAACCGGATTTACTGATGTTCAGGAGCATCCATGCTTTTAAAGTGTTGACTGGGACACTATGGAGCAGAAGCAGGCAGTCCCTCCCTTTAAACCAAGTATGTCTGGAGAGTTGGGTTTGGACAACCTTGATTTTCAGTTTATTAATGAACCTGTCTATCTCACTCCAGATGATAATGACATTGTGAGAAACACTGATGAACATGAATTTGCAAGTTTTGTGTGTATCTATTGCCCTTCGATATATGACAAAGAATGAATCTGATCCTCATTTTTCAACTATGTAATCTTCTTATGTTGCTATTTAATGCATGGAAAAACTCATTGCCCAGCCTGGATTTAATTAACTATCTCATCATTTTCTGGAAGCTAATTTTAATTTTTTGTAGTTATATTTTGATGTAACACTTGACTCTCATAGTCTATGTTAGGGAATATTGAATATTTTTGTTAATTAAGTCAGTTTTCATTATTTGATGTAGATAATCATGAAGCTATTGCTTGTTAAACAAACTTGTAAATCTTCCATTGTCATTTACAATATAGAAAATAATGTCTTTTAAATAGAATGTCTTGCCTATGCTTGTTTATTGTAAACCATATTATCTGTACTTTTGGACCCCAGTTTATGTAGTCTTCAGGGAAATCCAAAAAATAATAATAATTTTGAATTTATCTGCAGAAAACACATATGTTACAGCTCTATCCATTAATTAAGTTTTTTATTTAGTAAGATTTCACATAAAATACATAGTAGAATTTCAAGGACAGAGTTCTTCAAATTACTTTTATTAAAACTAGTAGTTGCTAATGTATTATTTATAGAGTTGGCAGGTAAAAATCATTTATCTGTTTTAGTACTGTTTTATGCAAAAGACTTGAAAAGTAACCATCATTGTCTAGGTAAGTTACAATGATACAATCTTAATGTAATGTAATTTAAGTAAGCTCTCTAGTTTTAAATCTAGAATGATTTACAATGTGTACACATTTAATAAATTATCTCTTTATCCTTTTTTTAGATCCCCTGCCTCACTAGACATGTAACTTTTCCAAAGCTTGTAGTCATATGTCTTTCCTTCAAATAATGAAATATGAAAGGAATGAAATCCTCAAAGGAAAATGTGTGTATACATTCCCGTGTTTCCTTGAAAGTTATATATGCTTCTCTTAGTGCCTCGGACTTATTTTAAAACAAATAGCTGTATTCACAACATAAACTTAGACAAAAAGCTAACACGTGAGAAATATGTTTATGACATTGCTGGTCTTTCTAATGGGGCACTTCAGAATATAGAATAATCACAGGGTGTTTGTTTAAAATGTTTATTACTTAGCTCACATTAGAATTCTTTTTATTTTTATTTAACTGAAGTACAAATATCAATGAGACAATTTTAAGACACCTTGACAAGATGGATTTGATAAATTAATACATTGCAAACTGTTTTCATAATGTTTTGGTATCATAGAAGGTGCATTATAGCAGATGTCTCTTATCAGTAAATAGAGTGTAGCTCTTTGCGTATCTTATTTTTTATACCTGAATTACATCAAAGATTCAATAATTAATACTTTCTAACTTGTTATTCACATTAGAATTCTTTCAGGCCTTCAGATCTCATTTTGAAAAGCATTTTTTTCAAGTTAGTCTTCTGTCCTCCAGTTATATAGTACACAGTGTATTCATGGTATAATATTTTCAGATAATATAAGTGGCAATTTATAACCTTATGAACATTTTTGAACACATTTTAAATGAATGGCTTCATTAAATATCTTCTCCAACAAAATCTTATCAGTTTTCTATCAATGATATACAAATGATGAACACTTTTGGATGAGGATTTTAACCTTTATTCAGGGTAGGATTTCTTTTAAATTTTCAAGTAGTAAGATTGACTTATATATCTTTTGCAGAATTTCATTACAAACATGTATTTAGGGGCCAGTGAGATAGCTCAGCAGAATAAATCACGTGCTTAGGCAAAGCACAGGGACTCCAGTTCGATCCCTGGCACCACATGCCATGCCAACACTGCCCCCAAGGCAGGCTGAGCTGGCCAGCGTCTGGGTGTAGTGGTGCACACCTGTGTTCCCAGCACTGGGGAGGCTGAAAACAGGAGGGTATCCATGAGTCTAAGCTGCGTAGTGAGACCCTGTAACAACCAAATACGTTAATTAAAAAAGTGTGTTCTAATTTTTGCAGCTTTTCAGTGTGTTGCCAATTTTTTCACATAATATAGAGGTTCCCTCAAAATATTTACCTGGGGAATAAGGCATTTAATATTGTGGTCAGAATGGTTGGAATTTTGGTGTTCTAGAAATTAATTTATGTTACATAATCCTGTGGTCAGAGCATTTTATTCCTGGATTAAATGTTCGGTGCCAGTGTCTTTACTTTATAAATTTTTGTTATTTTGACTTAGGTAGTGTAGAATACTACCTAAGTGACAAGGTATAATGTTCTTGTGTACCTTCATTTTCTTATTTAAAACATTCAAATCAAACATTTAACAAATACAACTGTTTTCAATGAGCAAATAAGTTGTATAGCAACTGGGCCTTAAATTTTAGGAGTATTAGAATCATCTGCAGGAGACTGTCCCACAGAGTTTCTGAATAACTAGGTCTGATACAAGGCTCTGCATTTTCCTTCCTAATAAGTTCTCAACTAGTATTGATGCCACTACAGTCAAGATCTGTCTGTTCTCCACAGCAGACAGCGATAAGAGTGAATAGTGCTGTTTCTCTTGAACACATTTTTCCCAGATGGAAGAGGTTAAAAACATCTTACAAATATCTTACATAGTTTAGCTGTTGATTTTGGCATCCAAGAGTGGTAATTATGGAGATTTTGAGAAGAAAGGATGTTTTTAGGGCTGAAAGCTACATATCCTTTTAAGGTTGGTGACCATTTTATAAAAAATAGTGTGATATTCTTTCAGATGAATGTTTCATCATTGTTTCATAATCCTTCTTATATTATGCTTTTAATATTTATCAACTTTTCAATGTTAGTAAGTACAGCAACATTAAACACCTTCATAAATAAGGTATTTCTAATTTTTCAATTACATTCTTGGATATTTTATGAAAAGAATAATTATAGGACCCCTTTCGTGGTTACAGGCAAAACTTGCTAAATTATTTATACAAAACTTGTATGTCATACTAATCCATCCAGACTACCATTACAGAAGAAAATACTCTTTGTTAATATAATATCAAAAAAGTAGTCACTGTCATTATTGTTTAGTTTGATTTTTCTTAAAATTTTTCCTGTCAAGAAATGTCCTTCCATGCTGCTAAATCAAAACTTTCTTTAAAATTTCAACCTCCTTCCTCTTCCATTAGATTTAGTGGTTCTGTTTGAATATATAGACTTTGATCCATTTTGACTTTAGTTTAGTGCATGATGATATACATTGGCCTAGTTTTAGTCTTCAGCATATGGAAAACTAGTTTTCCTAGCACCATTTGTTAGAATGTCTATCTTTCTTCCATGAACACATTTAGTCACTTTGTCAAAGATAAGGTGGCTGAGGGTGCAGGAGTAGGCAGAGAGCTGATGAACAAAACACAAACTGCACAAGAACTACTTCAAAGTATTAACAACTGGGATCTTACCTTATTAAAAAGATTTCAGCTCAAAAGAAATCACCAATAGACTGAAAAGAAAACTCTCAGATTTGGGGAAAAATTTTGGCTAACTGTCATTCAGACAAAAGCCTTCCACCTAAAACATATAAAGAACTGAAAAAATTAGGGCCCCCAAATTCAAAGACCAAATCCAGCAGAGAAGAATATACGATTCTCAGAAGAAGAAATACAAATGGCAAATGAATGTATGAAAAAATATTCAACATCATTGGTCATTCAATAAATGCAAATGAAAACAACACTTAGATTCCATCTCACCCCAGAAAGAATGGCTAACATTAAGAAATCAACTAACAAAAATGGGGTGGGAGAAGAACTGTGGGGAAAAAGGGACCCTCTCCATTGTTGATGGGAGTGTAGACTGGTGTAACCACTATGAAAATCAGTGTAGAGATTCCACAAAAAATTAGGATTATAGATATCATTTGATCTATTATTCCCTCTGTGGATATTTTTCCAGAAGAATTAAAACACTGTACCACAACCACATATGTGTACCAAATTGTGCCGTTTATAGCAGAAGACTTTGTCATAGCTAATTCTTAGAAACAACTCAAATGCCCATCAACTAAGACAGAGAAAAAGATGTGGTTTTTTTTTTTTTTTTTTTTTGGTCTTTTTGAGACAGGGTCTTACTATGCAGTTGAGGTTGGCCTTAAGCTCACTTTGCAGCTCAGGCTGGTCTCGAACTCACAACAATCCTCCTGCCTCAGCCTCCCGAGTGCTGGGATTACCGGCATGCGCCACCATGCCTGGCCTTGATGTGATATTTTTAATACAATGAAATACTACTTGATTGTAAATAAGGATAAACTTGAGGCTTTTATAGGTAAATGGGTGCAACTAGAGACTACACTCTGAAAACTATCAGACTCACATGTTTAAACATCACATTGTCCCCCTCTTGTGAGAAACTAAAAGAAGTCCTGGTGAGATAGCTCACCAGACTAAGCACCTTCTTTGGCAAACACAGGGCCCTGTAATCCCAGTGCTGGGGAGGCTGAAAACAGGAGGATCACTATGAGTCTGGGCTGTGTAGTGAGACCCTGTACCAAACCCATAAAATGAAATTTAAAAAGGAAAGAAACTGAAAGAGTAAATAACAACCAAAATGTGCAATAGGTATTGTAAAAGGGAAAGAAACTGCTCAAAAGGAAAGAAAAATTGGGATGGGAGAAAGGAGAAAACAAGGAGGGGAAAAAAAATACACACACACACACACACACACACACACGAAAGCTCAGAGAACTATACTACTAATTTCTAATTTCCATTAGTTCATTGAAAGGAAGTTAGTACATATTTATATCATTTGATCGATCTCATATGGCTATATCTGGCAATTTGAGCAACTACTTTGAAGATGACAAGATGCAGTATAACAACATTGTTAATTTCCTACCATCTTGTTCTGAAATTCTGTCATGTTTTATTGGATTTTTATTCTTGTTCTTGTCTTTAAAATAATTTGTTTTGAAAAATTTCCTTGGCAGGCATATACCAAAACTAGGATAACAGAAGGGGGTCCTTTTATAATAGCAAAAAAAAAAAAAGACCAGAATTTCTGTCTTCATAATAATACACTGAAGAAGCCCAGCAGGAAGCGGACTCTGGCAGTCCAGAAAGTATTTCTGTGCTGCATCTTCAGGACGGGTCCTCTTACATGCCTGAACTTTCCTGCCCAGCACCACAAAGATGTGACCTTTCCAGTAGCACAACTAAATCATAATGATCAAAAGTGCTCAACAGAGGCTGCACACCAGAAAATGTAAGTGCCAGGCCAGGAAAAATAAATGGAAATGTAACAAGAGGTTTGTAAAAACCAGACTTTTAGAGGAAATGGGAAGAAATAAGAGAAGCAGAAGTGACAGAATATTTAGTTGTCTTCAAAAGGGTGGATGTGTGAAGGGTGACCTGAGGATTGGAAGGTAGGAAACTGCAGTAATGCATCTTCCCCTTGGAAGACCCCAGGACTATGACTAATTGGTTACAGACTCTGTCCCTTCCTAAAGCACCGACTACCTCTCTGAATATTGAAGAGCACTGCCTCTCACACCTGCCCACAAGGCGATTTGTGGTTGGAGCTTTAAAACAACTATAGCAAATGCCCATGAATACAACTGAGAATTAATAACTGTTTAGAAATTCTCAAGATGACACTAATGGGAAGTGATGGTTTGGAACAAATAGTGAGATTGGAGGAAAATATTCAATTCCAAAGCCAAAACCAGATTTTTCTTTTCTTTTTAAGGGCTTAACCTACAGATGGGAAGGGCACCTAGTAATATAGACTACCATTGTCTTCTGCAACAAAGAGTACAGGCTTGGAAAGGAAGTTTGAACATGTTTTCATAATCTGTCCCTTAGCCCCCTTAATCAGAGCTGATTGCTGTCCACTTGTAAAGTGCCATGGAGGGTAGCTTATGGAAAAATTCTGAGTACAGATTTGTCTCTGTTATTCTTCCACAATCTAGCATGTACATTTAATAATCTGCAAACAGAAAAGCTTAAATGGGAACACAGACAGAGCCAAAGTCCCTTTTGTCCTTCTCCTAATGCTTGTACCTACCTATCTATAATAATTGCAAAGCTCGTGATGGTAGATTTAGAATTAAGTGCTGTATTCATAAAGCTCTTTTACCATTTTAAATTGAAGTTTCAAAATTCTAAAAGAACTCCATAAATAAAATGTATTAATACTATCAAATGATGTGCATTTAACATATATAAGTGAATCTATCAAATCAATAAGAAAAAATAGAAATAACCCAGTGGGTAAAAAAAAGTACAAATGGTCTGACCATGTACTTAACCCAAAAAAAGTTATTTAAATAATATATGAATACAAATACAATTGCAGGGCTGGGGAGCTAGCTCAGCAATCTAAGTGCCTGCCTGGCAAGCACCAGGATCTGGGTTTGATCCTTGGTACCACATGCAGTGCTGTCCAATGGAACTAGGCAAGGTGGTGCATGCTTGCAATACCAGCACCAGGGAGGCTGAGGCAGGAGGATCACTGTGAGTCCATGCTGTGTAGCAAGACCCTGTACCAAATAAATAAATTTTTAAACACAACACAGTTGCAGTACTTAACAGGGAAATTAAAATTCAAAACTTAATGAGGTATCTAGATGCATCAAGAGTGTCTAAAATAAAACACATAGACAACAATAATTAGAAGCAACTGGATTGTCATACACTGCTAGTAGAAATGCAGACAGGTGCAACCACTTTGGGGAACTATTGGAATGCTAAATGTACAAGCTCACTAAGACCCGGCAATATGCATGCCTATGACACTAGTGTGTAAGATCTATAACCAAACACATAAAATCCTATGAAATTCCTTGAGAAAAGTATTAGTTTAGACACAAAAGTGTTCACAGCTGCCCTATTAAGGGTAGACAAAATCAGAAAAATGACTCAGGTATCCACCAAGAATAGGATAGATGAATATGTTGTGTGTAGTTACACTATTAACTCACATAACAACATAGGTAAATCTTACAGAACACTGAGAGAAAGAAACTGGATTGCAAAATTCTACATACTGTATGATTTCACTTATATGAAATTCAAAAACAGAAAATTAAGCTTTAGTGTAAATCAGGATTGTGTTTGTCCATGGGTGTAATAGTGGAGGAGAAGGAAAGGAGCAAACAGGATTTCTGACATCTGGAAATATTCAATTTTTTGCCATGGGGATAGCTGCATAAATGGATTCATTTTGTGCTCATTAAATTATGTACTAATATTTAATGCTCTATACATATTATTCTACAGTAAAAAGTTATTTTTTTAAAGTATAGAATAACTTTATTCCATAGCCATGAAAATGCTAAAAAGTTGGGTTTGGGGATTTTTTGTTTTGTTTTTTTGGGGGGGTTTGTTGTTGTTTTGGGGGTTTTTTTAGTGGAATGGGGGATTGAACTGAGGCCCTTGACCTTGCCAAGGAAGAATTTATTCCATTGAGCCATCTCTCCAGCCCAAAAGTTATTTTTTTAACCCAGGATCAAATTCAGGATCTTGCACTTGCCAGGCAGGTACTTATGCCTCTAAGCTATTGCTCCAGCCCCTAGAAAGTTAATTTATTCCTGCTTCAGGGGGTAGATAGGGAGTAATTACTCAGTAAATTAAACACTATCTAAGAATGCTTTTGTCTCAAAATTCTTAAAATGGAAACCACAATCATTGTATTTAGCAAAGCCTTATCAAGTATGAGTGCATTTGGACAATTCTGTAAAGGATGTATTGGTAAAGACTGGCCAAATAGCTCAGTGAAACAAAGCCCCTTCAAGCAGGCATAGGGGCCAGGTTCGATCCCTAGGCCTGCAATGCCAGCTCTGCCTCCCAGGCACGATGACATAGCAATTGAGACAGGGCTTGGTGGTGCACGCCTGTAATCCCAGCTCTTGGGAGGCTATAAACAGGCAGGTCACTATGAGTCTGATCTAGTAGTGAGACCCTGAACACCCTGTAGACCTTTCCCTAAAAAAAAAAAAAAAAAAAAAAAAAAGAGGTATTGCCAAAGGCTAAAGCCAGCCCTAACTGTGTAATGTCTAAAGTTTTCCATCAAAGAGATTATGGGACCACAGAAGAAAGTGATCAATAACATAGAGTGTGCCTAAGGAGAGTCACAGGGAGAGAAAACATTCTCTCAGGCTTTTATAGAGAGCAAATTGATCCGGCAATGGCCATAACTCATCCACATGAATGACACTGACAAAGGATCTACAAACTGTGGTATAGGGTTTCAGGGTAAATCCTGAGAGGATTTGACTAACATTGGCAAATGCAAAAGTTGCAGTTCTTGTTATATAGGTTTTGCTTTACCTTGCTCTTAACTGTCCAGCAGAAAAGCATAAAAGTGAGACATAAAAAGTAAAGCCATATTAATATGTTGAACTGTAAAAGGCAAGTCAACAACTTCTGACATTGCCAGTCCTACAGATAATCCACTACTATTATGGACTACTGGAATATATTGAATTTTTGCTAAATTCACACATCTACAATATTTAAATGGCAATGGAATACCCATCTCTGACAAAACTAAACAAAAAGGGGGATACAAATGGAGGACCATTTTGTATCTGTATGTACAAAAGAGAGTTAGGACAGATATACAGCTACCTTCTCTTAATTCAATGAGAAGAAAGATTTGTACTAATAGTGTTTGGACAGGATATCATGTCTTCATCTTGTACTATGAATAACCACTAATAAGACAAAAATATACAATGTATTAATTATTGAAACTGTCCTATTAATCAGTTATGAAACTGTCTCATTGCTATTTGTTTCTCAATAAAATTAATAGAAAGATAAACAAACCAATGCCATTATTATATGCAGAAAAAATTTCTTATGACACGGTTTTGTCAAAATAGATTTCAAATTATGTTGGAAATAATTCAGAATAAATAGCACAAAAATAATAAATAAAAAAATAGAAATAAAATAAAGTTTTCCTTATATCTGGGATGAAAATTTGAGAACCAAATAGGTAAAATAACCTCTGCAAGGCCTTGAGTAGAAATCTAAGCTTCTGGTTTGGGGCAGTAAATGAGGGACAAGAATCTTAATTATTTTGCCAGTGGTTCCCAAAAGTTTTGGTGAGATCCTTATGTTATTAAAAACTATTGAGGATTTAAGGAATTCTTTTATACATAGGTAATGTTATCAATATTTATAATGCTGACACTAACACAGAAAAAGTGCTGAAGAACACATACTAAGAAGTCACAACCAGTGACATTAGGAGACTCTTCACATAGCCTTCAGAAAGCTCTACTGTGCGCACCTGCGATGGTAACAATGGACAGTCAAATAACATTTTGATAGTATAATGAAATAGTTTTGACCTTAAACATTTTAAGAGAAGGTTAAATTTTGAGAACCACTAATACACTATGCTATCTCTGTTACTGAGAAGAAGCAAACAGCTAATGATCAGAAAGATACCTGTGGTGTTTCTCATGCCCATATCCAGGATATCACAGAGGAAAATTAAGCACAGATTTGGGAATATGAGACAGAATCAGAAATCAGGGATCTTAATTATAACAGCATGGCTTTCTTACAGAGTAGCCTTGGGCAAATAATTTCATCTTGGAGCCTGTTCAACCAAACAATAAGTACAGCACCCAGCCCCTACCCAAGTCATAATCAAATGGCATACAAACTAAGTGAAAATGCAGACCACTATGTCTAGCAATAAATTTACAGAATTTTTACCTATAATATCAGGCCCATGTAAATTAAACACAGACAAATGTAAGGAGGGGCCCATGAGATAGCTCAGCAGATTAAAGCACATGCTTAGGCAAGCACAGGGACCATGGTTCAATCCCTGGCACCACATGCCACGCCAGACTGAGCTGGCCACAGAATCCAGCATAATGGTGCATGTCTGTAATCCCAGGGATGGGGAGCCCAAAAAATAGCAGGATCGCTATGAATCTGAGCTGCATAGTGAGACCCTGTAACAACCAAATACAATCAAAAAGAAAAATGTAAGAAAGAGCCTAGGCTACCTTTCTTGTCAGCTTCACATTGTTAAATGATTCAAAAATTGTATTCATAATTTTCCATTTATATTCTCTGACAATTGGTCATTCTGAAAAAAAAATATTCTTTTAGTCCTTCCACCTTTGCTAAAATTCATCTAACACTTACTAGAAAAGGTAAGCATATTAATTTGTGAACCCAATGTCTCAAAATGTTCGAGGGGCTACAGTAGAATTTTCTATACACATCTACTTCACTGTAGTTCTTAAAATATATACTTATTTTAAGCCTGGTTAGATGTGGTAACAAGACAAATAGATATACTGTACCATTAAAAGAAACAGAAAATGGCCTTGAGAACTATCTGTGTACAATGTGGATCCACAAACTTTTTTTATAAAGTATCATACAGAAAATTTGCTGACATTGTGGGCCACATGGCTCATGTCAAATAAACTCTGCCATGAAGTAAAAAAGTAGGCAATATGTGAATGAATAGATATTGCTTATTCTAATAAAGTTTTATTTACAACAACCTGTATTGGATCATATTTAACCCACAGGCACTATTTTTGCTAGCCCTGATTTGGTTGATAAATTAAAAAATTAAGTAACTTTATTAAAAATAAGAATTTATCTCTTAGCTTGTTCAAGTTTCTTTTAAAATGGCCCATGAAAATATCCTAACAATTAAATCCAAACCATCTTGGAGCTCATATATTGGAGTGCATTTATTTCAGCTCTGGACTAACTTAAGGACTTGTTTCTCTTTGACCTTAACTCATGACAACTCTGCAAGGATGAAGCACCGCATTTCCATTCATCTTCTAGTTTTATACAGGTGTGTCGTTTCTGTCAGCAAAACTCTGGAGCTGTCAGCATTTTCATTATAATGCCAGCGTCTCAGGAGGTTATAAATCTGCCCAATATAGACCAAACTAAAACTTTACATTGCAGCTTCTAGACAAAGTCTTTTCTCAAGGCTGACTAAGCTAATTCAACAAATCTAAGTTCATCCTGAGAGGTAGGTCAAAGAGAGATTTTTGTAAAGTTTAGAAAAATCTTGGGTTTAAGATATTCTTGCACAATTAAACTTAACAAATACTGAGCTCCTATAATAGGTGGCTGCTGTTCTTCCATCTGCTTCACTTTCCTTGAGGAAATACAATTCCTCCAAATTAAGGCAGCTTGGGTTGAACCTGCAGGTCACTGGGTTTTGTCTGGCCTTCCCTCCAGAGTGGTCCCCAAGATCCACTGAGGCAAGTAGGCTATCCCACCTCTCTCACCGCAGAGCTCTTCAAGGTAGAACCAATCTGGAGTGTTTCCTCTTGCACCACTGTTATAGCTGCTGAGAAGAGGCTTGCCCTTCTTCTTCGCTGTTTATGAAATGAGCACATAAACCTGGAACAGTTCTGTGTGCTGAATTTCAGGAACCCATGGGATTTTCTGCAGGTGACATCCAGCAGGCAGTTAGATTTACCCATCTGACAACCTGCAAAGTGTCTGAGCATGAAATGTGGATTTGAAAGTCATTGGTGTATTTCACTGACCTGTTTGAAGTAACTTTGGGATCCTGCAGTTCTGGAGAATATTGATAGCACAACTAGAAAGTAAAAGATTTCTGCAACTATTCAACAAATGTACTGTTTCTGAGTATGGTATGGGCTGGCTTCTAAAGTTATAAAATGAGTGAGAATGATAGCACTGATCAGGTGATACAAACTCAAAGCATTAATCATGACTTCCAGAAGCCCAAAGCCCACCTGAAATTTTCTGTATAATACCAGACTACTAATGTTTAATTGCCCATTTGATTTCCTGCTTCCATGTATATTTTTCCACTCCTTGCTGAAGAGGCATAGACGGAGAACACATTTATGAACCCTAGGGCATGTTATTGTTCATTCATTTGGCATGTGTTTACAGCCTATTCATTTGTGTTGCACTTTTGAATATCACATTTCTTCAATTACACTAAACTTCTCATAATCAGAGGTGATGTCACCAGATCTTAAGCTTCCCAAAAGCAGTGCCTATGTCTTTGCAGAAAACCTTCACTCCACTCGTTCCACATGGACACAATTGCTGCTTTTGAAAGGGCTCACCTTTCTTTGTTATAGAAATAGGGTAGCAACCGGCTCCAGTCATGGGCTTTCTAAGCTGACCAAAGAAGCAGCCATACGATTTTCTCTCGCAGCGTGTAGTGCGTCCTACAGACACGCTTATCACAACACCCTGGGAAATGCTGTCTATCTAATCATTGTAGAGAGAAAACTGATACAGGATCACAGCTAGTGGATTCCGCCATGCCTGGCTTCTCTGCTTTAAGACTATACCAGTAGATAAATAGCAGGCAATAGTTTCAGAGTATCCTCTTTATCCCCTTTTATCCAACAGATGGCCTTTTCTCTAGAAGGCTTGGGTATTTTTCTCTATATAACTTCCTCTGAAATTCACCCTAATTCTGCCTTCTCTTTAGTGATTACTAGAATATAAAAATGCAACAATCCCTCCATCATAATTATTGCTGTATTTTAAACGTTAGGTAAAATAGGTCATAAATGTCTTACTTATTCATTAATTGTATAAACAAAATGTTATCTGCAAGAAATCCCCAGTCTTACAAGATTATACCAAAAACTATTACCATGTGCTTTTTCAAACTGTATCACTTGTCCTAATAATTTCTCACTTTTTCAAGAGAAAGAATTTCTCACTTGATGAGAATTTCCAGACTCACATGTGCTTACATCCCCACATCTCCACCACCTAGCACTGGGAATGTCACTTTATTAACTTAATTGTCTTCAATGTTTCTAGTTATTGTAGCCTAAAGAAATACATGTGTTTGGTCAACAAATGTGTAGTGAGAGGATACTGTGAGTTCAACAGCATGAAAGATACAGGAGATCTGAGGGTAAAAAAATAGAATTGCAGATCATTAAGAAACTATTTAAATGACAATAGAATACCCCTCTTTGACAAAACTAAATAAAAAAGGGAATACAAATGAAAGACCATTTTGTATCTGTGTATTCAAAATAGCCAGGATAGATATACAGCTACTTTCTCTTAATTCAATGAGAACAAAGATTCGGACTAATAGTATTTGGATAGGATATCATGTCTGCATCTTGTACAATGAATAAGACAACAATATGCAATGTATTAATTATTGAAACTGTCCTACTAATTGGGAGCACAGGGAAACTGTCTCACAACTATTTGTTTCTCAATAAAATTATAAAAAAAAAAAGAAAAAGAAAGTACTGTCTAAGGGCTGGGGATCTAGCTCAGTAGCACAATGCTTGCCTGGCAAGCATAAGGTTCAAAGTTTGATTCCTAGTACAAAAAAATAAATAAATAAAGGGAAGTACTGTCTAGCATAGGCGACATTGGAGCAGGTATTTATAACCCGCAGCTCTAATGGAGCTCTAAGTAATGCTTTTCAGGACAAGAGAAGAAGGAAACACTGAACCTAACCTGAGGGTGCCAAGGAGCTATCACTCACCAGCATTTATCAAGCCCCCATCCCGTGCTCACTGCTCTGCCAGGCAGGCAAAGGCTACAGAAGAAATAAAATGCTGTCTCCTTGTCCTTGATAAGCACATCATCTCCACCGATGGAGCAGTAATCTCTTCTCTGCAATGATGATCTCTACCTAGGGTGTTGCAACCCAATGCTGAGGATACTGATGGTGTCAAATTTGAGGCAAGGCACCTGGGCACGGTCAGGTCTTAGGCTGGGCCTTGAAACTGTGTTTTGATTTGGATGGAAGTTGGATCAGAGCAATTACCTTTGTAGATGAAAGAAAGAAGCATAGGAAGAATACAGCTATTTTATGCTAGTACAGGGAAGATATTAATTTTTTTGAAGTAAAAGGAATTAATATATCATCCTGGGTGAATAAGGTCTTATTAATTGAGCAGGTGACATGAGACTAGCTGTGTATGAATTAGGGGACTACTGTGGTTTTATGAGAAGAGAGACATTTGATATAAAAATTATTTTTTACATTTTTTTTGTCTTTCATTTCTTTCTTTATTTTGGTACAGGATCTCACTATGCAGCTCAGACTCAGAGCGATTCTCCCATCCTATCCTCCCCAGTGCTGGTATCACAGGTGTGTGCCCCATTCCAAGGCCTGCTCAGCCCAGCACTGCCGCCACAGCATACTAGGACCAGGGATGGAAGTCGGGTCCTTGCACTTCCAGGTAGGTGCTTCGACCACTGAGCTATCTCCCCAGCCCTTGATATAAAAATTATTTAAAGGGGCCAGTGAGATAGTTCAGCAGTCTGAAGCACCTGCTTAGGCAAGCATAGGCCTAAGTGCACAGGAACCGTGGTTTAATCTCTGGCACCACATACCACACCAGCCCCACCCCAGGGTGGGCTGAGCTGGCCACAAACAAAATTATAGATGATAGATAGATAGATAGATAGATAGATAGATAGATAGATAGATAGATAGATAGATAGATAGACAGACAGACAGACAGACAGACAGACAGACAGACAGATGTCCTTATGGCAGGGCTGTTTCTCTACCTGTCTGCAGCAACTGCACTCTGATGCAGTTCCTTTTCCCACCCACTCTCCCCCACCTCCCCCCTGGCCTGTGTTGTCCACCCCACATCACACGCCTCTCCATCTGAGGCGACCCACAACCTGCTGCAAGGTTGGAGAAAGCCACCTCACTGAGGCAGGGACTTTTCTTTTTTTTCCTAGGGAGCTGGAGGCATGAGTTTGAATCCTACCTCTTCTACTTGACCTGGGAAAGATACGTATTTTTTTGAGACTTATTTTCTTTAGAGAGAGACATCACAATGGACTAAAGCAAGCAGCTCTCAGAAGATGCTCGCTGAGATTCTCAGGTTCTTGGAATCAGGGGAAAAGGAAAACCTAAGCATAGGACGGCAACCCCCCAGATGAATTCAGTGTCAGAGATGTTTAGAGAAAGAAGCAGGACATCTCTCCATGCGGCACTGGCAAATAGAGCCTGGTCCAGCAAACATGCCATTGTCTTTGTGCCTGCGGAAGGAAAGTTAAGTGCAGCTGCAATAACTGGGCTGCCGCCAAAGGCAACCAGCCTTGCAGTCACCGCTCAGTGCCTGCCCGTCCTGGCTAACTTCCCAGTGGAAGGTCAAGCCCAGAGACTTAAGAGACGGCCTCCTCCGTCTGAGGCCCTGAAGAAGGCATGGGGCAGAGAGCCTCTCAGAAGGCGGTGACTGAATTTGGACCCCCATCCCTAATGAAGGGAAGAAAAAGGGCCTGGGCCTCATGAGGAACCTGGAACCAGGCACCAAGTGTGTTGTGGGCATGGGTGGTGGCTGTGAATGGTGTGGCGTGAGGGTAGGTAGAAGAATTGAGCAAGGCCAGTGTGGGCGCAAACACCCCCGAGCTCTGTGCCCATGTAGCATCACACCCACCGCCCTCCCTGCCAGTGCCATAGATTCTACCCCTGTGGGAGTCATCCAACCCTCACCAGAAGCTACCGAGCTCTATGCTGTGTGAGCTCCCCCCCCCATCATCCCCAAACACTGCTGAGTTCCTGCAGAAGGGCCTTGCTCTGCCAAGTCCTAAATAACCACCAAATTTGAGAACAGAACAGAGACTCTATGAGAGGACTAGACAACTAGTTTGGTATAAATAGAACGCTAAGGGGAAAAGGCAGGGTCGGGAAGTGTTCGTCGGGAGCTCGCTTAGAGATGCATAGAAAAAGAAGGCATGAGCAGCTGCAGGGCTTGACATAGAGGGAAGGGACCAGAGACAGAGGAAACCACTTGGGAGATCAGTGGAAGACCGGAAGTTTGACCAATTCTGCGTGCTCTCCCCTACAATACCATTAAAGGTATCCAATCATGAAGGGCACAACCTCTAGTCATTCATCTAAAACATAACAGAGCTCTCTGCCCACAGCGAAAATAAGAAGGGCCAGTGGTCTGTTTGCGCCCTCAAGCAGTACTCTTGCTAGTAGTTAAGAAGACGAATTTCTGGAGGAAGAGGCAGCACTGGTCAAGCACTGGTTGACACATCTGACCTCTGAGTCCCAACCAGAGGACTGGAGCTCAGCCTCTGCAACTGCTGTGAGGCTGGGTGTCTCGTGGAAGAAGAACACACTGGTCCAGTTCTGACTGCAGCAGACATAGGATGGGAGGACTGCTTATTTTTGTGGTTTTGTATGTAAGGGACTTGATTCATTGATTGGTTGGTTAGGATTTTTCCTAATTTTTCTCTTTCTCCTTTCATCTGTGGGGGCGGCATGTACACAAAAGACAGAGGACGAGAATAAAATAGAACTTTAGATCGTTCTTGATCAGCTTCCTCCTCACCAATAGCTGGATGGGGACTCCAGCCCAAGCACAATCACCGATCCTGTCCTCCTCACAGCTGCCCACGCAGCCTGTTACACTTCCCCCACTCTCCTTGCTTCTTCCTGCTCCCACCAATAGCGTAGCAAACCCTGCTTCCCCTCCCTCCCATCCAGTTATAAAAGTAGATCCCCGAAGTCCTACCTGTTTCCTTTCTGTTATTTATGCTTTTCCCCCCCTTCTATTCTTTCACAACTATTGTGTTCTATCTTCCTTCTTCGCTCATCCTCTCCACCGCATCCCATTCACCATCAGTGCTGTTGGTGGTGGTCTGTTAACAGCAGCCAAGATCTTCCTGTCCACTGACTGCAACCATTAAACGTTGGACGTGTGAGCTTTTCCTTTCTGCCCCAAGTAATGGGAACCTATCTTTATTTCCCCCCTTCTTTATGTTTGAGTCAGTGCTGTACTGTTCAGGATTTTGGAGCACTTGGGTCACAAGTGGTAATTATAAGCCATTATGGAGTTCCTTTATTCTGGCTCCTGTAGGAAAAGAGTCATGGATCGCAGTCAGAAAGATATCTTTATCATCACGATGCCCGGTCTAAGTGAGCGTGCTCTCACTGGGGGATCGAGGAGAATCACAGGGGTAGCTGAGGGGGCAGCCTGCCTCTGGCAGCACTTTTTGAGGGCAGCTTTCCTGGCAAAAAGGAAAAATCATATTACAAAATTTTGTTCAATTTTAACACAGTGAAAATTTGAGTACATCAAAAGGGGAAAAGGGGGGGAATGTTTTTTCTTTATATGTCACTTTAATTTTTTAAGATAATAAAAATTTTTTAAAACATTAGGAATGACACAGAATTTCAATAAACAAAGTAAGAATTCATCCATAGCTGTCAGATTGCTTGGTGCTGTCTTCAAGTTAGTGTTTAAATTATCGGATAAAAACATGCAAAGTTGGTTAACAAAAGTAAAAATCAGTTACAAGAAATCAAAAGGAGAAGAAAAAACTGAAGCATTAACTGTTCCTTTCAATAGACCAGAAGAAATCAGCAGTACAGTTATTCAAGCTATCATATATGTGTGCATATATATATATATATGTTATATGCATAAATATATCTTTTCCCTCCCTTCTTTCTTTCTTTTTTCCTTGTCCTTACCCTAGTTGTTCTTCTTCCCCTTTGAACAATTTCTTTCCCTTTCACATTATCAATTGTACCTTTCAATTTTTATTTATTCTTTCATGTTTTTACACTGCCAAAACAGTACAATGTTTGAACATGAGGGCCTGTGTCCCTTTAATTTTTTATTTAACTAAGTTAACAGATTCAGATATGGTGGATAGCATCAAACTGAAGGACCCCCCAAATGGTATGAACTCTAGCTGTACCGCTGACAGGTGCATCTTTGTGAGAATCTCAGAAAATATTTGGCTTCTTTTCCTGGGGAAAAAGAAATCCACTTACATCACCCTAAGGTTTGGGTATATTGCCATAAATTTCAGAGTTAATCATTCCTTGGGAACTCAAATTAAGAAAAAATTATGGGAGGCGAGGAGATGGCTCAGTGGAATAAGTGCTTCCCTGGCAAGCGCAAGGGGCTGAGTTCAATCCCTAGTTCTGCCAAAAAAAAAGAATAAATTATGTCAAGGCTGATTTTGAAGGAAGCTTATTAAAGCCAAGCCTGAAAAACTGCGATTTGGAACTGTTGGCAGAATCATAAATGATCAGCTCAAGAGTGAGGAATAACCACTGTATCACCCTTCTGTCATTGTAACTAAATACTTGATGTAGTAAATTTATGTGAAGAAAGGCTGTCAAATGTGGTGCCTCACACCTGTAATCTTAGTATTCTGGAGGCTGAGGCAGGAGCATCACAAGTTTTAGGCCAGTACAGACTACATAATGAGACCCTCTCTTAAAGAGTAAAAAAGAGACAAGAAAGGACCAAGAAAGGGAGGAGTGGGAGAAAAGGAGAGGTGGGAGAAACAGAGGGGAAAAGAGAATAAGGAAGGGAGGGAGGAAAAGAGAGACAGACAGACAGAGAAAGAATTTGGCTCAAAGCTTTAAAGGTTCCAGGAAAAGAAAAAAAAAAAAACAGAACAAGGCAAAGATATTAGATCCCACACCCTCCTTTGGGGTAGGCTTCCAATAAAGTAAAACCTCCTAGAAGATTCCGCCTCCAAAGCTTCCACAACCTCTCAGTAGAGACACCTCGTGCACCAAGTTTCTTGTTTGTTTGGTTTGGTTTTTGGCGGAACTGGGGATTGAACCCAGGTCCTTGTGCTTGTCAAGGAAGTGCTTATTCTACTGAGCCATCTTCCCCCAAGTTTTGAATACATTCAAGATTCAAACCAAAGGGAACAGGGAGATGGCTTAGTAGAATAAGTGCTTCCCTGGCAAGCACAAGGACCTGAGTTCAATCCCCAGTCCTGCAATAAATAAATAAATAAATAAATAAATAAATAAATAAAACCAGAGCAACAATTCTCAAACAGAAAATTCTCTATAAAATTATCTCCATGGTATTTGAGAAACATTTCATACTTGATAAACGTCTTTCTCAGGATCTGAAGTAACAGACTTTTCATGGGCCCCTGCCATCTGTCTTCAAATGTAAAGAAAGACTCCAGAACTCAAACCCTACATGACTGTATCCTCCACATCTGAATTTAGTATAATACCTAGAACAACTGGACAGTGACGAGTAAGCCTATGACGTCATTCACTGAGGAGCAGGAGGGAGAGGAGCCTCTGGGTTGTATCCAGTTTGGGCAGCAGACTCGATAAATCAACATCAGTGGGTAATGTCTCCATCTGCCAGCTTGGAACATAGTCTTTGACATGGGCTTGTGAGCAAATAAATTTTACTGGTACTAATTATGTGAGGACTAGTTTTCCCTCCAGCCTTCTAGTCGTAGAGTGCAAACTTCCATATAGATTTGTGTCTTAAATATATACCCAGATTTTTACCTCAGTAGCCATACACGTAAGACCCCACTCAGAGAAATCAAGAAGTCCAGTGGGCAAGTCCCACCCTCATGCTGGCTTGGTCGATCTGCCAGCGGCATGCCACACTGGGATAACATGAGCAATATCTTTTCCAAAAGTGTTATTCCCGAAAGCATTTTACTCTGCCTTAATTTCACCTCTCTTGAATCTCACATGTCTTTTTTAAGTGAGGATTATTTCACAATCCTGTATTGAAAAACAAAAGACCTAATCACCTTTCTTCAAAAATATTATCTTAATTTAGCTCTAAAATTTTCTGAAGGAAAACCGCATTAATATAGGATTATCTTCAAATATCTAGAAACCACTTCTGCTTGAGTTAGCAAATTCTGCTCTAAGCATTTTGAGTTGAGCTCTTAAGAAGGAATTTCCTCTTTTAATGAAGGCAGTAAAAGCTAGGTGCTGTTACTTGATGAAGAAAAATGTCTTCCTTGAAACCTTTTGAAAGGGAGCAATCTTAGATACAGCATTTACTTTATATAAAGAGAAAATAGTTTGCTAAGTGAAAAAATAAATTGCAAGAAAGAAATTACTACACTAAATTTGTTTACATTCTTTTTGGACTCAGGGCATGCTTGTAATCACAGCACTAGGGAGGCAGAAATCAGGAGGGTCACTGTGAGTCCAAGCTGCATAGTGAGACCCTGCACATACACACACAAAAAAAAAAAACTTAAAAATATTAATAGAATAATTCCAGCGACTCCTCTGTATATTGGATCATCTAGCAGCAGCACTCCAAGGTTAGTTATTCGGTCCTCACCTAGTTTTTCTTATGTATACCTCTTTCCATAGTACACAGAGTGCCCAAACGGCCAAGTGGAACCTGGAGCTTGAGACCTCCTGAGCTGGTACAGTAGTTCATGACATTGCAGTGAGATTGTAAAGGTTTTGCACTATGAAAAGTACTAATAAACATGAATTATCAAAGATTTACCATCAGTGAGACCAAAGGCAACACTAAAGAAACCTTCCTTGCATACTGGAATCCTCCCCTCTGCTCTCATTTCTGCTCGACTCTCCTGCCTTGAATCTGAGTAGCCAATTTAACAAGTGTTCTGGGAGTTTAGGAAACCCAGCTACAGTTAGATGTTTTCTGCTGAAAAGAAAAATCTTAAGGTATACTGGGCTAAACTAGTCCTTCAGATCTCAGCCATCTACGAGTTCTCTAGACCATTGTGCTGATGGGAGAAGCACTTTCACAGGTCTCAGGCCTTGCCCTGGGACACTGGGCTGACTTCGCACTGGTTTACATCAGCCTCAGCCATCCGCCTGCTCACATTGCTGTGGGCAGCATTCCTAGGCCGAGCACAGTGCTTAAGGGAACTTGAACTTGATACCTGGTCACTTTGCTGCGTTCATTTTACCAAGGGAAGCCACAAGCACAGCCTAGGTTCACAGTTTACAGAAACAGACTACCTCTTCATAGGAAAAGCTGGGAAGCCTCCCCTGCAAAGGAAAGAAATACAAGGAAATGTGGAGAGCAGTAGATATCATTGCACTCTGTCATAGATACAAACAACACTTCTAAGCAAAAAGCATCCTTCATAGAGAGTTTAATTAGGAAAGAGAATAACTTCTAATACCAAAGGTCTTCACAAATCTAAGCACCTTAAACTTGGAAAAGCAGTTTCCACTCCGCCAAAATCACCGGATTCCCCCTCTGAGTTCTGTGGCCAGTCTTTCCCATTCCCATCTAGCAATCTTGAAGTTCACACCCAGGAAGGAGAGTTTGGAGGACAGTATTTGCTGAAAAGTAATCTAAATGGCCTCTGGCCTGGAATGTAGCCACTGAACTGGAAGATTCAGCAGCTACCAAAATAAAACGCTTGATGGACAAATGAATGCTCGGCTCCTTCTAATGGAAGGGGCTGGCGAGCAAAGGAACTAGCAGGAAAGGTCAATGCCAGAACGCAGGCACCACCAGGCCCCTGTCAAGGTGCTAACTCCAAGGGACGGCTCAGAGCCCTGGGAGCAAAGAGGGAGGAGAGGAAAGCCCATGGCCTGACTGAAGGGAGCAAACTTCCTATGAAAGCAAACCTAATGGAAATTAAAACAATAATAATTCTAATAATAAGGCAATAGAAATTAGGAGACTTAATAAAATAAAATGCTTTGTGTTTTCTCAGAGTCCTAAAATACTGATCTTTCAGGAAAACTAATTCCTGGCTATATCCAAATTTCTGTAAGCATCTCTGTAATTTTTGGATGTCCAGCAGCAAAAATAGACAGTTCCTTGATTTGCGAAGAGTTTATTCTCAAGCCGTGGATTACCTAGTCCTCTTCCTTTCCCTGTGCTTCCTTCATCTTTGAGTACTTTGTCAGATAAGTGGAGATTCACAAAAACACAATAAGGAAGGAAAGTAGTAGGGAATAATAAGAATTATTGGCCACTATATAGCCGAAACATTATGCATGTTAAACATAAGCCTTCTAAGATATGAAGGTATCATTCTAGCGCACTGATAATTCTGACTGTTAAATTTGGAACAGAAAACTAGCTCGCACAAAAATTTGCATCCGTGTTCCATATTCGCCCCCATTTCTAATTCTGACCTGAAAGAAAGCTGTCTAACCGATTTCCTTAAAATTGCTAGGCTAATGAAATGCCAAGCGTCCAGCACCAGCACCTGCAGGCTGAGTGGAGTTGCCAGACTAATGCTCCAAATTAATGATGGAGCCCAGGCTTAACCCTGCTCTGCCACCTTCTAATCTCTTTTCTCTCACTCCACATTCCAAAGGGAAAATTTTAAGCAGATGATTTATTCATTTTTTCCAAGTTTCCACTGGGCAGCTGCAATGCTCATGTGCTGGACAAGGGGACACAGTAGGAACTTCCCAGCCCTGTGGAACTTAGGACCCAGCGATTATAAGAGAATGCTAGGTGGAAAAGAAACCCAAGACAAGGCCGAGGAAAGTTTGAGGATTCAAATATCTAAATTATTTCTGCTTCTTTCTTCTCTCTCACTCCTGTGATCTTTGTTTTCCTTTTCCTCGCCACCCTATTCACAGTGCTCTGTAATGGCAGTAGTTCATCTGGCGTTATTCAGTGACTCAAACAGAGCCAGTTGGAGCTCTTGTGTCTCATAGTTGAGATTTTCTTGTATAATCAAAGGATTGGAAAAACACAGAAAACCAGAAAGCTCTGGGGCTTTAAAGATTCGGAGAACATTGTCTATCATCACAGCAGCTCTCTTAATCCATTTAGTACAGTTGTAAAACTCACTGCCAGGAATTTTCTCCATAGGGTGCTTATGGAAATGCCTCCTTTTGCTTAACATCTTTCTTTTGTTTAGCACTATACGAATATGCCTAGAGGAAGTTAGATTCAGCTAATACCCCTAGAAACAAAAACTTGAGGCAAAGGCTTTGTGCAGATGTTTTAATGGGAAGTGGTCCCAGAAAGCAGAATTGAAAGAGCAGAGAACAAAGAGTGAAAAAAGACAAGAGAACTCTACGCTAATATTCTGCTTATCTTTGTAGGCAGCTAAGCTCCCTCTCGCTGAGGAGCATCTGAGAGGCTGCGTGGACTATAATTTTGATTTGTCTCACCAGAGGACAAGAAGTTGGACACATTTATGTATTGATTGCCCTCCGTCTTTGGGATAGGATTGTCGCTCAGGGCACTGACTCTACACCACCTCCGTGTCATGTCTGCACGTGGATGACCAGCATGCTGTGGTTTCACCAAGACCCTCGAAGACTGGAAAGTAGAAATAGCACGGGTTTTAAACAACAGTAACTACAGATCCTTTTAACACCGTAAGATTGACACTATCATTACCTCATTTTCCTCATAAAGTTATGAAGATCGGAGAACTCAGAAGTGATATAAATGTCCTACTTTTCTTGGAAATGTAGCCTGCTGTTGCCAGATAGAATTAACTCAACCAAAATATCTTCATTTGTCATCAATACACTCCATACCTTCTGACTTGAAATACTAAGCAGAGTTTGTTTGTTTTTTTTTTTTTTTTTTAATTTTCAAATTATTTGAGATCCATGAACATCTGGACTAAAAATGCTCAAGAGAAAGAATCAATAACCTATATCTTACTTTTTTCTGATACATAAATCAGAACTATAGAAGCTAAGAGACAATTAACAGGTTCCAGTTTATCTTAAAATAGACTCTCATGTAATTCGTATGGCAAATCCAATAATAGAATATTTATCTTTTGCGCCAAAAACCCTCCATAGAAATCTGTCGCTGAAAACATTATGTGGCTACATTCTCATCTGCAGATATTTCTCTCTGTTCCATGCCAGGGTACTTAATGCAATCATTGCAATAAATTGCTCTTTTTTTGCCCTTTTTAGGTAATTATTAGTGTGTGTATCGACAAGAATTTTGAGATTTTAGAACATAGGAAAAAACTCCAGAACCAACAAAATCACTCCCATATTTCATTTGTTTGATCTTTGTTTTTGCAAAAGAAAAAAAGGCAACTAAGTATATTTCTTCTGAAATGTCACTATGTACTCAAAGAGATTTGAAATAATATTTAATCTCATCTCTTATCTGTATCTAAATCTGTCTTACCAAATTTGTGCTTTGTTAATATAAGGCAAACAATAAGAATTTCATTTGTTTTGTCTACTGATAGACAAAATATAGTCCTGGCCATTGAAACTACAGCAAATGAACTAAACTGTTGAATGTTAGTTTATGGCAAAGAAAAGTAAAGAATAACATTTCTGGAAAATAGTGGAAAACATAGTCGATGGGTCTGCCATCATGTGATAAAATTGAAAGACACAATTATTTCTGGCTCTGCTTACTAACAAAAATGTATTACCATTCACTTCTTTTAATTGTTGTGATGGTATAAGATTTCCCACAAAAAAGGAATATATTTATTTTACAATTTTCAATTCCTTGAATATAATTATTACTTCCTTTTGCTCCCCTTTGATGTATTTTGCAAAGCGCATCAAGGCCAAAAAACCTCCTACAGCTCCCTTTCAGTATTTACAGAAAGGTTTACTATGTTTCTCTCTTCATCCTTTGATATCAAAAGGTTGAGTCTGCAAAACCACCAGGATTACAGGGTTGCTTATCAAAAAATTATTAATAAAAAAGTTTTATGTAAAGTCAATGAACCAAGTTTGACAGATTTATACATGCCTCTAGTATGTTTGGGTAACCACAGAGATGTTCTAACCAAGCAACAAAAAATAATAACTTTGTCATTTTAATAATTCATTAGAATGTTCAGGAAATTAACCAGATTTGATTTTAGACTAAACTAAAAAGAAAGGAATGGGATTTTTTTCACAATATGTATCAAAATGTCAGGCATCAATTGAGAAATGCAGACATGGATTTTCTGGTCTAGTTTAAATCTTCTTGTGATTAAAAAAAAAAAAGCTTCCAATATTACTTCTCAGAATCCATTGTTTTTCAGGGCTGCCAAGATAGCTGAGTGGACTAAGCACTTGCCTAGGTCAGCACAGAGGCCAGGGTTTGATCCCTGGCAGTTTATGCTGCGCTGGCCCCACCTGTGGGTACACTGAGCCAGTTATGGAGCCCAAGCATAGTGATGCGTGCCTGTAATCCCAGCAGTAAGGGGGCTGAAAACAGGAGCACCACTACCAGCCCAAGCTGCATAGTGAGACCCCGCACACACACAAAATAATCCATTGTTTTTCAAAACAAAAGCAAAAAATGTTGTTTCTTTTTTTTAATTTTTTTTTCATTTTATTGAAGTACAAATGTCAATCAGACAGTTTCAAGACACCTTAACCATACAGATTCGATAAATTAATACATTACAAACTGTTTTCATAACATTTTGGTATTGTACAAGGTGCATACATGATATTATATTTACAGATATTATTTTAGCAGATATCTCTTATCAGTGATTTAAGAGTGTAGCTGCTTACTTATCTTATTTTTTATACCTGAATTATATCAAAAATTCAATAATTATTTTCCTAGTGGATGACTGTAGTACTAGAAGCCGACATAATATCCTGTCCAACCACCATTAGTGCAGATCTTGCCTAATCATAGAAAAAAAACAGAAATCTGACGTTTCCTTGAGGAAGCTCAGTCAAGAAATTCCACACAGTTTCCTTCACATAATTAAAGACTTTATTCATGAAATCACATATTCCAACTGGAAGTTACACTCTGTGAAATCATATTTCTAATGCTTTCTGATAGACAAACTTTCTTAGAAACAGGATACACACAATACCCCACTAGTAGAGTGAAAACAGTCCCTATCAGGATCTTGGAGTAACTCTGTTTTGATAATGAATCACCCCTTATTGATATGTTTATTTATTTATGCAACTATCATAAATACCTACCTACCCAATGTCAATTACTGTATGATGCACTGTAAATAAACAAATGAGGATTTTAGAGACTCTGAAGAGAATTACTATTATAAAAAGTAAACATATGGATATCATAGCAAACTGAACATGTTCTATTGAACCCATGTACTAGATGCAATGACAAACCACAAAAGGCAATAATTTAGTCTTTCACTAAATTTACATTGGGCCCACGAGATAGCTCAGTCAATTAAGCACCTGCTTTGGCAAGAGTAGGGACCAAGGTTTTATCCTCGGTCCCCCATGTGGGGAGAGCTATGTCCCTAGAGCCTGCTGAGCCAGCAAAGGGGTACAGGCAAATCCCAGCACTGGGGAGGCTGAAAGCAGGAGGATCACTGTGAATCCAAGCTGCATAGTGAGACCTTTACAAAATACATAAATTAAATTTAATTAATTAAATAAAATGTACATTTATAGTGATTTGGGGCCAAGGTGAGGAAATGAGAGGAAAATGAATCCTTTAATCCTATATCTGCATACATAACCTGTAGACAAAACCCAACTCAACTGTTCTTTTAAAATGACAGAAATGTATTGTCTTGCATAGGAAACACATCCACACACATACAGGCACTGTGTGTGTGTCAGCATCTAGTTAGTCAACAGATTACAAATAAGGCTCCCTTCATCTCTCTGCTCTACCTTCCTTTCTATATTCTACTTGATAATGAAGCAGGCTTTCCCTTCACAGTAGTACAACAGCTGGTAGAAGCTCTAGGCTTATGTCTCAGCTTCTCGATAATCCTAGTGGGCAGAACTCTTGTTACTCATCAAACAGTTCTACAAAACTGTGAAACTCAGACCTACACCCAGCTGATTCTCACAGTCCTCTGATTCTGTGGCAAAGAGGATGTGACACTCTGGTTGTCCAGGCCTAGGTCAAAGCTCATTCATGAGCCAAAATACTTGTCTTCACTCGTGTCACCCGCAGAAAAGAGTCAGAAAAATATAGATCCTTGACAAAAATAGACTCAAGATGTGACGACCGGAGTGAACCTGAGTGAGCAGTTCTAGAGCACAGCCTGAACACATGGCCATGCCAAGGGTGCCTGGGGACCGCCACGGTGCTGCGCATCTTAGGAGAAGTGTGTAGGCACAAGAAACCAACAGAACTGGCAGCAAAGTTGCTAGTATAAGATAAGGGTTCATGCTGCACTGTTTGTCAGAATACAGACTATTAAATTTCTCAGATTATTAGTGTATATACTTTTTAAGAGTGCTTTGGTTTGTGTCTAGTTGTCCCTCCAAAGCCTCATGCAGTCATGGAGCAGACTTCTAGGGTTTGTGATTAACTCCTGATCCTCTGAGATTGTGGCTGTGAATGCTACTGGGGTGTGAGTTCTATGACCAGCCTGGGGTTGATAGCCTGAACCTGGCCACCGTTGCTGCTACTCCTCCATTTGGTCCTTTGCTCTTTGCTGCCATTACGAATGCTTTCTCTCTGCCATGTACAACTCTGCCCTGGGGCCAGCCGACCGTGGGCTGAAACCTCCATTAGCTGCGAGCTACATAATCCTTTCCTTCCTTTATTTTGGCTGTCAGGGATTTGTCCCCGCAACGAGAGAAGAGTGACTGAGGCAAAGATCATGGAATACTCAGTGTATTTTTCCTCAAAAATTTGATGCTAAAAGATTAAAGAAATGTCTTGCTTGCATGAGAATTATTTAAAATTCATGGTTTTAACTTCAAATTTTAATTTACTAATTACTAGTTTATTCTCTAGTCCACATAGCATCCATGTTTGTTTTCACCTTTTCTTAATGTTTTAAGTTCTATTGGGAAACCAACACTCCAGAGGTTGACAGAAAAAGGGGCTAAGAAGACAATGTTTTTTTTTTTTCCTATTGATTCTATGACTTTGCACACAAATAGCAATGGATGTTTACTGAGCCCCTGCTATGTGGTAGTCAAGCTATGCACTCCTACTGAGAAGTTCTCTGGAGGCAACAGGGAATCATATAAAGTACCGCAGATGGTGTTGCAAGATGAAGTCTCTAGAGGCAATTACTGAGACAGAGTTCAGAATGCAAGATGCTCATTAAGAGAGCAAGGCCCACTCAATGAAAAAAAAGGGGGCATCTGAGATGAATATGCACTTCCCAGGTGAAGAAATATGGGTGGAAACAAATATATGAGAAAAAAAATTCAACATCCTTTGTCACTTGAGAAATAATTAAAACAACACTGAGATTCCATCTCACCCCAGAAAGAGTGGCTATCATCAAGAAGTCAACTGGGCTGGGAAGATAGCTGAGGGGAATAAGCGCTTGTCTGGGGTCCTGAGTTTAATCCCTCGTACCCAAAAAATAATAATTAAAAAATCAAGAAGGCAGCTAATAACAAATGCTGGAGAGGCTGTGGGGACAAAGGAAGCCTTCTCCCCTGTTGGTGGGAGTGTATGGAAATCAGTGTGGAGATTCCTTTAAAAGCTAGAATTGGAGATCCCATTCAACCCTGCTATTCCCCTCCTGGGTATTTTTATAGAATTGAAAATATCATATCACACTGCTCATCAACTGAGGGATGAACAATAAAGATGTGGTATGTTTATACAATGGAGCATTACTCAGCTATAAAAAAGAAAACTTGAGTGTTTTATAGGTAAATGGATGTGACTAGAGACCATGCTCGTAAGTGAAATGAACCATAACTGCACGTGTAAACACTATATTATCTCCTTAGTGTAAGAACCTGAAAGAGTAAATAAAATCTGAAAGGTATAAGAGATACTGTGAAAGGGAAAGATATTGTTCAAAGGGAAAGAACAACTTGGATGAGGGAAAGGAAAAAAGAGAGAAGGGTGGAATATATCATATATATAAAATGATACCTTAGATAATTGCACTACTGACTTCTGCTGATTTATTGAAAGAAGGTAATGCTTAAATTTTTATCTGTCTTAAATTTTTAAAACTTTTGATCAAGTTTGCATGCTTATATCCAATAATCTGAGCAACTAATTTGAAGAAAACTATATGCATTATAACAACCATTATTGAATTGCTTTCATTTTTGTTTGTGAAATTCTGTATTGTTTCTAATTTTTTATTACTTTCCATTCTTTAAAAATAAAAGTAAATAAAAATTTAAAGCTACAATTATTAAAAAGAGAGAGAAATCAATGCCTGTGAAGCAAAGACCAAGAAAGGACGCAGGAGAGGGAGAAGTTTAGCTAAGATGCAGGCCCAATGAATCCTGGGCCAATCAGCCTACCTCACTTGGGAATTCCAAGCCTACAAGGGCCCTTCAGAGTTGCACTATTTTTTATTTTTATTATATTTTCTTTTTGGAAGGGTCTACAGGATGTTCAGGGTCTCACTACTAGATGAGACTAGTAGTGATTCTCCTGTTTACAGCCTCCCAAGAGCTGAGATTAGAGGCAGGTGCCACCACACCCAGTGTCAGCTGTCTCAGGGCACCCTGGGGGCGGGGCCGGCATGGCAGGCCTTGGAGATTGAATCCCGGAACTTTAATCCTCTGCACCATTTGGCCAGCCCCAGAGTTGCACTATTCCAAGCAGAAGTGTCCATGTCCTTGTGATTCACCCCTACCAAGGGTGAGACCTGCACAGGACTGAAGAGATGTAGGTATGTGAGAGGAGATGATTTTGAAGCTGAGGTAGGTCCTAAAGATTCTGAGACCTGAGGCTGTCAGCTGCCTGCCTCCTCAGCTGTAGAGAAAAAAAAAGTTCTCTCTTCAAAAAAGATCTAGGTTGCATATGCTCACTTCTTCCATAAATAGCGACGATATGAGCAGATATGCAATAGAAGGATTACTCTGGGAAGGGCTGGAGCAGAGAGACTGTAATAGGAGCCTACTTGAGAACAGAGAAACTTCTGGGCTCCTGCTCACATTCTCCTTGGTTCTACTCTTAGTTAGTTCTTTGAATCAGGGGACACTGGGCATCAAGCTAAACCTGGCTGAATAGAGAAGCAATGTGCCAACTTTGTTATCAGTGTTTTTTCTCCTGCATACACACACACCCTTTATGAATTGCATTTTTTCTTTTTATTTTATTGGTGATCAACATCATCTGAAATGATTTTAAATAAATGTGATAAATGTGATGAATTCACCTACATGTTTAGATGAAGGTGATAACATTCATCACAGGGAACTGGTACCTCTACGTGGTATATCTTGCTTGTTTTCTTCCCACCCCCTTCCCCTCCCTTCACCCTCTCTTCCCCTCTTCATTTATAAAAGCTTTGCTTTCCTTTTTTCTTTTCTGGTCCATTCCCCTATTCCCCTTTTCATCTGAGCATTCTCTTCCCACTCTGTTATAAGCTAAATGGCATTTTCCTCATGTCCTGTGGTCCATCCAGCAGGATCACAAACATCATCTCACTTTGGTCTGATCTACACAGCAAATCCAGATGATTACATCGTAACAAAAAAGCCCCATTTTGTTGGAGTGCCACCCTCACCTGCATGCAGGGGCCCAGAACACCAGCTAGTCCTTGGGGCCACATCTTCCAAAAGTAGACACACATGGCTACCAGCCCTTCATTTCAGCCCTTCCACCATCTTTCCCCATTGACTACCATCCCTCCCTCCTTTTATCTTGTCTTCAGCTTTAAAGTTTCAATTCCTGTGTCATCAGAGAGAGCTTAGCCAGATTCATTATTTTCTGGCTTAAGTCCTAGTTCTTTGTGTTTTAATTTCTCATTCCTACATGTTTGCTGTACCTGATGTTTGCATTTATCCTAAGGAATAGGTACAGTCATTTAATACATCTAGATTCTGTATGCTCCCCTTTCCCCTCCCCACCCTCCTCTCTCTGGCTCTGGATCCCTTTCTCCCATTTTCATTTTCTTAGTTCGTATTCTTGGCATCATGACTGGGGACATAGCTCAGTAGAATAAGAGCCTACCTGGCAAAAGCAAGGTCCTGAGTTCAATCCCCAGTACTGGAAAAAAAAAAAAAAAAAAAAAAAAAAAAAAAAAAAAAAAAAAAAAAAAAAAAAAAAAAAAAAAAAAAAAAAAAAAAAAAAAAAAAAAAAAAAAAAATATATATATATATATATATATATATATATATATATATATATATATATATATTTGAGGCAAGCAATCACAGTCCCTGGGGCTAGCTGGCGCATGCACATGATAGATCTTAACTTCTTTAAATGCCCTTCCACCTACCACCTCTGAGCCTCTTGATCCCTCACCCCTTTGAGAAAATATCTACCTCCTTGTTCCTTTTATCAATCTTTTATTTTTCTCTTTATTTATACTTGAATTTCCCTTTGCCAGTGTGTTGATTTTTTGGTTTTGTTTCTGCTTTGGGGAGTGTGTTTTGTTGTTGTTGATATTTTTGTTTTGAGACCAGATCTCATTATAGCTCAGGCTGGACTTAAACTCACTATGTAGCCCAGGCTAGCCTTAAACGCTCAGGCATCTCCTTGCCTCAGCTTCCAGAGTGCTCAGCTGGATTTCTTAGGTGAGACAAACCATATAGTATTTAACTATGTGTGTCTGATTTATTTCACTTAACATTACAATTTCACGGTACATTCATTTTCCTATAAAGGGCTCAAATTTATCCTTCTTTACAACCATTCATATATATGAAATTGCACAAGAAATAACTATATATATATATATCACATTTTTTTACTTTTTCATCTGATGGTGAGCAGATGGTGGGCAGATGATTGCTTCCAAAACTTAGTCACTGTGACTCGTGCTGCTATAAACATGGGTATATGGGTATGCATGCATTGCTGCAATGTGACATCTTTAACTCTTTTGGAGAGACATCTAGAAGGAGAACAGCTGGGTCAAATGAAATTTCTATTTTTAGGTCTCTGAGACATCTCCATACTGACTTCCACAGTGGTTCTACTAGTTGACGGTCCCCCTAGCACCTTAGAAATGCTCATTTGTCATGCCAGCATCACCAGCACCCAACTATTCTTTGGTTTTTTGATGATCGCTGTTGTATCTGGAGACAATAAAATCTCAGCATCATTTTAATTTGCAATTCTCTACTGGCCAATAAAGTGTAACCTTTTTTCATGTGTTTTCTGGCCATTTACATTTCTTCTTCTGAGAAGTATGTATTCATTTCATTTGTCCATTTTTTAATTCAGCCTTTTATTTGGGACCTGTTTATTCTCTAAGATTCTTTTTTCTAGATATTAGTTCAGTGACCAAGGAAGAGATGACAAATATTTTTTCCATTCTGTAGGTTCTCTCTTCACTCTGTAGGTTTACTTTGAACTTTTTAATTTAACAAACTCTCCTTTTTGACTGTTGTTATTTCTTGTGCAATTGAACTTTCATTCAGAAAGTCCTTACCTACTCCTACTACTTCAAGAGTTTTACTTGTGGTATCTACTCTCTCGATTTTAGTCTAGCACATTGTGAGAGACATGGGGCTAGCTTGAGTCATCTGCATAGAGGCAGCTATTTTCCCTAACACCTGCTAAAGAGCTATCATTCCCCGAGGGTATTTTTTGGCCCCTTTGTCAAAGATCAGGTGGCTGAATCTGTCTGGCATTGTTTCAGCATTTTCTATTCTGTTCCATGTATCCTCATATCTGTTTTTGTACCAATGCAGGCTATTTTATCCAGTATAGTCTTTTACTATGACTTGAAGTCCATATTGTAATGCTTTTTGCTTTGTTCTTACTTGAAGAGTAGTTGTTGTTCTCCTGGGTCTCTTCTTGGTCTGCATGAAATTTGTAATTATTTTTGCTAGCTTCATGAGTACTGTAGGTATTTAAAATGTAATTATATTTTCTTTATTGAAGTACAAATATCAATGAGACAGTTTTAAGATACCTTGACAAGATGGATTTCATAAAGTGATACATTGCAAACTGTTTTCATAATGTTTTGGTATCATAGAA
>PVKA01002701.1:66740-121048 GCA_004027165.1 Ctenomys sociabilis | reverse complement strand
CTCCTGCCTCCGCCTCCCGAGTGCTGGGATTACAGGCATGCACCACCATGCCCGGCTCTGGGATCAATTCTTCTTAAGGAGCTTCTGCATTTCAAAAGAAATTGTCAACAGAGTGAAAAGACAACCCACAAATTTTGAAAAAATCCTAACTAATAAGCACTCAGACAAAGATCTGCTCTCTAGAATTTATAAAGAACTAAGATACATTAGGACCCTCAAATTTAAAGACCCAATCCAGAAATGGGCGTCTGAGATAAATATATACTTCTCAGAGGACACAATTAAAGAAGCGAATAAATATATGAAAAACTGCTCCACATCACTAGCCATCCATGAAATGCAAGTTAAAATAACACTGAGAATCTCGATTTTCATGGTGCATCTTCTCAGTTTTAAAATGCTGGTTCAAAATTTTAAACAATATTTGAGCTGCATTTGAATTCTCAGCTAATTACATGTAGTTCATGAAGGGGATAACCTTCAAGTCTTTCTCAGCTTCCTAATATCAGAGGAAATAGACCCACAAATGTGTAGCTATTTATTCATACATTATTCAGAATAATATGATCTCCCTGGATAAAGGGACCATCTCATTATGTCACATTCTCACATTAAAGGCAGAAAGAGTAATTAAAATAGACAAATAAAAATACATATAATGGTTCTTTATTTTTTTACTCCTACATGCTAAAGTTTTTACTGCTATCCAGAACTCTCCTTAACAGAAAGCTACCTCGCCTCTACTATTCTATGGTATCCACTCTAAGCACCTCTGTCTTCACACAAAAGTACAGTGTATTTGTGTGTATCTCTGTTATGTGTGATCATCTTTGATGCTGTTGATCCTTAGGAGAAATTTGACTCATCCTGGACCACTTTTATTTTGAATTAGGTATAGTTTATTTTTTATTTATTTACCTTTGTTTCATCCTGTCAAAGATGGGTATTCTATTGTCATTCAGTTATTATAGGTGCTTGAATTCAGTGAAACAATCCAACACAGTGCAACAGTCCAGAATAATAGTGGACTATCCGAAGAAGTTATTAATTAGAACAACTTATAGCTCAGCTTATTATTATGGCCTTATTTTATATATCTCATTTTTATACTTTTCTGCTGGATGGTTAAGACCAAGATAAAGCAAGACCTATATAACAAAAAATGTAACTTTTATATCTGACAAGGTCAGTGAAGTCCCCTCAGGGTTTATCCTGTAATCCTGTATCTCATTTTGTAGATCCTTTGTCAGTGTCAACCATGTGGATGAGTCATGACATTGCTTGACGAGTTTTCTCTCTGTGAAAACCTGAGAGAAAGCTTTCTATCCATGTTTCTCTCCGTAGGCACACTATAGATCATTGATCACATTCCTCTGTAGCTCCATAATTTCTGTGATCAGAAAATTTGGGGCACAGCTGAGTTCCATGATGTTACAGTACAGGTTCTTCTATGTCGTGAGTCTTCACCGACCTTGAAAGGCTAGGGCCAAAATGTTGGCTGGCCTTGCAGCCCTTCCATTTCTCCAATTTTTCATATACAAACTTAGGTTTTTAACTATCCATAAGAGAAGCTGATTATTATCCTGCAAGATATGTAGTTTAGTTTACCCTAACTATTTGCCTAGCTTCTTTTTAGATCTTATAACTTTCTATTTTTATTTCTTCTTTTGACTTCTTATTCTAGGGAGAGTATATTTACACATGTGTGTCTGGCTTATTTCGCTTATGAGTATATGTTAAAGTGGCATCCACTTCAATGTAAATGCTTCAAGTTTATCATTCTTTATAGCTGAGTAATACTCCATTACATAGAAATACCACATCTTTTTCAACCATTCCTCATGTGACAGGCATGTTGTTTGTTTCCAAGATTTGGTTATCACAAATTGTGCTGCTATAAACATAGGTACACATATATCACTATGATATGATGCTTTCAGTTCCTCCAGGCAAATTCCCAGTAGGGGGATAGCCGGCTTGAATGGGATTTCCAGTCCTAGATTGTGAGGAGTCTTTACACTGATCTCCACAATGGTTGCACCAGTCTGCACTCCCACCAGCAGTGGAGAAAGGTTCCATTTTCCCCACATTCCCTGCAACATTTCTTGTTGGTTGATTTCTTCTTTCTCCTTTTAAAAAGTCATAGAAGGTGTATTATCATCTGATCTCTGTGTGAGAATATAATGCTACAGCAAACCCAGGCTACCTTCTCTGGATAGTTCATGTCAACTCCAGAGTGACACAATCTCCGCTAGGGAGTCTTCTTAGTCAGAACAGGCACTGCTATCCTTGGAAATGGGTAAACAGGAACATTTCAGTAATTTAAATGTATCACGCTCGAGTAAGCGCTATTGTAGGGAAGACATTCTCAGCTCTGGCATCTGGAACATTTGGCTTCTAGGACTTGGTGAGAAGAAGAGAAATTAAGAAAACAGCCTGGCTTTGAGGTTTTGTGATTTACTGGTACCTCCACTCATAGTCCAGTGACAAGAACAATCACTTGGCTCCGCTCTCTCTGCAAGGGAGAATGAGGCAGGTAGGTGGAGAAAGCAGTCTATTGGCAAGGAAGAAGGCAGCCATATGAAGAAAACTTTGTACCGAAGGAAAGATGATGCCATTTAATAGAACTGGAACTAGTGACAACACAGCCATTGCTACATTTGGTGGTTAGAAATATGAAACTGATGCATGGAAGTGAAGCAAAACTAGAGAACAATCTAAGCATGACAAGCTTAGAGGAGGAAAGGAAATGGGACCATGAGTGTGAGAGATGGGAAAACAAAATGTGAGATAAAATTTGAATTTGAGAGCAAGAAGTTGCTTTGATGACTACAAAAGCAATTTGGTTATACCTATAGGTTTTGACTAAGAGAATTTATTTTATTTTGTTTTTGTTTTCAAATATTGAACATAGACTTTGTTTTAAATACAAAGTACATATTCAAGGTTATTTAATATCTGGATACTGGGAAGTGAGTGACCTAAAAAGTCACAATTAATTTTAAAAAATGAAAATAAGCATTTGTTAATGTGAATGAGTTCTCTAGCAATGCAAGACTTACAAATTAAAACAATGAAAACCTACTAAATTAGGATCCGTGAGAGAGCTCAGTAGTCTCAGCTTTTGCTTGGCAATCACAGGAACCTGGGTTCAATCCTCTGTAGCACAGGTTGCGCTGGCTCCATCCTAGGCTTGCTGAGCCAGGCACCGAGACTGTAGTGGCAAACACTTGTTATCCTAGAGCTGGGAATGCTGAGACAAGAGGATCACAAGTCTGACCTGCATAGTGAGACCCTGTACCAAATACATTTTAAATAAAATCCTACTATACTAACACAGTAACAATACTAATGAGCTTGGGGTAAAACCTGTGCATGCACACATTAAACAGCAGTAATACACATTCCTACAGAGTGACTTTTCAAATCAATTTTTGAACCTTTTAAAGCTACAAAAATGCCTCGAGTAGTAGCTTATTGATAGAGCTCTGATCCAGCACATGTGAGTTCCTGGGATCAATCCTTAATACGGCACACAAAAGGGGGAGAGAGGAAGAGAGGGAGGGAGAGAGAGAGAAAGAAAAGAACAGAGAAGGGGAAGGGAAGAGAGGGAAGAGGGGAAGGGAGGAAGGGGAGGAAAAGAGGAGAGAAGAGGGGAGGGAGGTGGAAGAGCAGGGAAGAGGAGACGAGAACAGTAAAAGTAAAACAAACTTTTACTTTTTTAAATTGATATTTGAAGTTATTTGGAATTTCATAATGTTACAAGAATAATGAAGACTGGTTCAAATTTTACAATTTTACATTTTTACAAATTTTACAAATAAGACAACAAATGAATCAGAATTTGATCATATTAAAATTATACATTACCCCTAAAGGGTAATACAAATGAAAAAGTAAATGTTGGCCTATTATGTTGGAGTTTTTCTTTTGTTTTAGTATATTGTATTTTTAATAATTGATTACATGAGCAATTTTTATTTTATTTTCTACAAGAAAACTCTGGATCTTTAACATTTCTAATATGTGGACACATAATAGGGGCAACTGAGGGAACTTGGGTACTGGAAGCACTTGCATGACAAAAGAACTGCAGGAGTCACCAGGGCAAGCCCTGAAGGAGGGGTAGTTGGCTGGCAAACCTGTCCTCCTGCAACTGCAGACAGCCTACCATTGACTAGAGCTACCTTTACAAAGCTCACTGTATTTACAATGGTTAATCTTGCCACTAAAAAGGGACCTCCTTTCCACGGGATGTTTTCATGAACTCTTCTTCACCTCATTGTTAAGAGATAGGTTCCTGCCTTGGGGATATGGGCACAGATAAACAGATAACACCTGACCCCAGACAGACTACATCAACAGAAATTTATTAGTCACCTAGGTCACAGCATGGGGGGGAGGAAACCTCCCACCATATAGGGTCACACAGGGTTTCAGTCAACACACAGAGGTAATTCTGAATAGCCAGAAATTAGACGACCCTTGATCCCAGTACAAGTGACTGACTTCTTTAAATTACTATGGCTGGCAGGGAACTTACCTTGCCTCAAAGGGACAAGCAGGAACGATGTCTGGTCCCCATGAAAAGGAAGCTGATTTGGTTAAAGATATGATTCCCAAATGCACAGGCAGAAGAAGAACATGCCTATGCCCTGGCAGGCACTCCTACTTAGCCCAGATGCCAAGAAATACATATTACTGGGCCTTAATTTTATATTTTATTCCACATGGAAGAATCAGAATATTGACAGGGAAATAAAAAGAAATTATGGGCAAATAATGATAGTGCTAAGAACGGAAAAGAGTATACAAGCACAAAACAGTTGTTTGAAAAATTTGGCGATGAAAGGAGAAAAAATAAAGATGATGGCAGAAAAGTGTCAACTTCAGGAGGAAGGTTCCCCTCCCACTTGTGATAGGAATAAAAGGAGCACATTTTTCTTGTTTTGCTTAATCTGTGTTAGGAATCTTGCAACATACTATGAGTTACTATATTTAAACTAGCTATGAAGCTGTGAGGTGGTCAACACTTTGCAAGGAAACGGATTCTCAAAGGATTTCATGTAATTACTAGGAGCAGTAGACCCTGGCTCAGGTATTTGTACCTAGCAATAGCCCTGGGGAGGGCTCTCTGCAGCCGAGAGGAGAGAGGAGAGGACGGCTGAGCAGAGAAAGAAGCTGATTTGAATACAGTCTCAACACAGACTATGTTCTTAGATAATCTCATAAGAAGTGAAGGAACTTACGGTCCCTTCAGATTTGCCCAAGTCAAGAAAAGAGAAAACTTGCATCTACAAATTCTTGAACTGAAAATAGTCTGCCTCAAGGAGGAAATACAATCTTGGATAAGAAAGCTCCCTTCGGTTTAGGATGATTTCCAGTGAGGGACCCAAAGTTTCCCGTCACTGACATTCTCACTCACTGGGAGAAAGGGTACTGCATCCCTACAGCTGCTCTAAGGACTCCACTGCAAGGGATGGAATGACTCACCCGTGGTCGTACAGTTAGCCAAGTGTTCAAATCCAAGCTTGTCTTGCCCAAGTGCTCAAACCCAAGCCTGTCTAACCCCCAAATCTTAACATTCTCAAGTCATCCACTGTGGTGGAGGAATAGGACAGAAATGCCCTCCCAGAAATGAAACTGCAAAGAGGCTCTGCTTTTTAAAGTCCACACATAAGCCCTATGCAAGTTCATTCTAAGCAGCATGAGTTATCATCACGGCTCACCTCAGGACATGGTTGCTTGCAGTTTCGTTTTTTTTTTTTTTTTTTTCCACCGCTCTTTGCTTCCTCTAATTATGTGATACGTATTATTCCAAGAACTTTTCCTGATCCTTATGTGCATGATGATTTTGATGATCTACTTCCTAAAATTATCCTTAGTTTGCTCACTTACCTCAAATGGACCTCAACTGCACTATAAAACATACATATTTACCAAAGCAAGGCTTGCTGGCACATGACGCCATAATCCCAGAACTCAGGGAGGTTGAGGTAGCAGGATCATAAATCCAACCCACACATGGAGCTAATACATAATTCTTAGTTTTTCAAAAAAGATACTAATTGTTCTGGTCAGTAATATAATAGATATGCAGTGAGGGGGGTTGTGGGTGTGTGTGGGCACCCACAGGTACTCCCTCTTAGTGAAATAAGTGGGAAAAAAAATCACTACCTTTAAACAAAGTTTCTGGATTGAGCAAGTAGGGCTCTGCTTGCTCTGCTACAGAGAAGCAATTTAACCTCCTGCTGTTTATTCTGACCTAGCGCCAACCTGGAGGAGGCACGAAGAAAATCCCACTGAACTCTAGGTCTTCCTCACCTAAAACATGAGAAACTTTTCTCCTCCCCAGAAGTGCAGATGCAAGCTTGAAAAGCCGCAGAACAATCTTGCCAGCTACGTTCAGAAAGCTTGAACTTGCGAGAGCCCTGGAGTCTCCTGTGGCTAATTATCTCAGCGCGTTGTGCTCACAGGAAGCTTCACCTTTGGTTCTGTACCCGCAGTCCACTTTTGCAGATTATGCAACAAAGAAACAGGAAAGTCAGTCAGATTTTCAAGATCAGGAAAACAGATCTAGGGGTCAGATGCACAACTTCCTCAATTCCAGGAACTGAGCTACTACTGTTAAGCTCAGTCTGCCCAGAAACACTCTGCTTCCATCGAGAATCGGTGCCGCTGCTGCTCTTGTAGACGGCATCATTTGCAACACCTTCGTTGTTTTTAATTTATCAGTTTCTCTGTGAATTCATCATAAGAGCAGCTTAATTTATACTAGTCTCTTGGTTCTGGTTACTGAATTCACCCATCATGATAAGTGTACTCATAAACTCAAATTCCAAACCCACAACACATCTGACAGTCAAATCCTGATCCTGATGAGTTGGCCAGTAAATGCAACTGGGGCAGGTACCGTGTGAGCTCACCCCGTAAAAACACCCTTGACAGTGCCTGGTATAGCACATAACGCTGTCTGAAGCTGCAAGTTACTAAGAAACTAAATTACAAGTCCTTGTGAAATGGGTTCTGTCAGCTGATCCACCAAATGAATCTTCCTTAAAGTAGCCCGAGTAGAACCAAATTCCAGCGACGATCAAAAAGGTATAGTTTAGATCAGTCAGAAAACATTAAGCCGACTATCATCCTAGTTCAAGTGAACAGAAATCATGATGTGCTGGAGGCTTCTTTACTCAGTACAGCACTCTGCCCCATCCACCAAGAACCACTCTAAACACTTCATACACTTGGCATTAGTTTCCCTCTCTATGGTTTCAGTTAGTTACCTGGGGTGAGTTTCAGTCTGAAAATATGACATTGAAAAGATTCTAGAAAAAGCAATTCACAACTGTTAAATTCTACATCATGGTGAGGAGCAGTATGAAATCTACTGGTGCCCTGCCTCAGGTCACCTAGGACGTGGATCGTCACAGATTATATACACGTCCTGCGGCTCGTCACTTAATAGTACCTTGACCACTGTCTATCACAGTGTTTGTGTTCAAGTAGCCGTGATTTTCCTTAATAATGGCCCTCAAGGGCAGGAGAATGATGCTGGAAATTCAAATATGCCACAGAAAAGCTGTAAAATGCTGCCTTTCAATGAACAGGTAAAAGATGCCTTCTCAATCTGGTAAGAAAAGTATGTGTGGTGAGGTTGCCAACATGTACTATAGGAAATAATCAATCCATGTATTATGATGAAGAAAAAAACTTGGATGAATTTGCTGGCACACCTCAAACTGCAACAGTTATGGCAATAGCATATGATAAGTGCTCAGATAAAACAGAAAAGGCATTAAGTTTGCAAGTAGAAGATATGAAGCAAAAACATGTCACGGATGATAGCACATGGCCTCTGAAAGTGCTGGACCTGTGCATAGTCTTCGGCATAGGATGCCTTGGGGGAAATGATAAAAGGCACATCTTCAAAAGAAGGCTTGTTACCGAGGCCCAGAAATCATTTCGGAGTCAGAAATACAAAAGTGATTATATAGAGGCTACATCTCCCAGAGGTTATCAACAGAGTCACTTAAGGATGGATGATACCACCCATGAGCATGCAAGTGATGCACAAGGGGACAGAACATGGCAGCACAGACTAACTCTGGTACTCAGTGATCACAGTCAGGGACAGATTTGCACCAGTGCTAAGACCACGTGGGAAATGATAAAACCAGGCAAAACGTACATAACAAAAACCCACATGATATCAAAAACAAAAATTACTCCTGTATTTCTGGCAGCATAATTAGAAATCATGAGAAACCATCTTGCTTTTAGGACAATCACACCAGTGCTTCTTCAAAAGTGAATTTAAACGATTAGAAGCACTCAAAGAAGACAGTCCCCCCTCTGACTAGTAAAAGGTCAACAGTAGACTAATTCTGTATTACAATGCCTAGGTCATTTACCTGCCTTCATCCCCCCCACGCAGCATGTCACCACGTCATCCCAAGGTGGGTGGGTGCCATGCAAGAGGATATTTTAAGAGACCACATTCTCACTCACAAGACATTTCTATACATTTTCTACTCCAGTTTGTTTATTATTATTAATTTCTTAATGTGTACAATTTTTAAATTAAACTTTACCATAGGTTTGTATGTGCAAGAAAAACAGATTTTCATAGGCTTGGAGCATCCTCTGGGAGTCCTGGAATATTTCCCAGCAGATAAGGAATGGAAACTACTGTCACCTCGCATTCTGTTAGGGAGGAGAGTAACAAGAAATCTATAACAGAACTACTCAGGCAGGCAATTTTCACTGTAATCAACACCCACCCTAGTCACATGTGCAGAATCATTATGGAGCTACACTTCCCACAGTGACCTTTGAGTGAATCATCCTGCCTTTCACTTTCATACTTTACTTTCCCAATGCAAAGACATAAAGAGAAATAATCATTATTTCTGCTATTATTTAACAATCTGCATTTTTCTCTCCTAAGTCTTTCATGTTCTCACTTTATTACGTATGTTCCCCTGGAGCAGCAGCAAGTGGGTTATATTCTCAGAAACTCAACTTCTTACAGAAAGATTATTCAAATGTACTCCTGAATTTGGAGAGATTGCCTTAGCATTTTCTACGAAATCCAGTCATAGTCACTGGGGAAACTGCTCAGGCTGCTGTTTCATCCAGGTTAAGTGGCAATAGCTCCATTGCTATTCCTAGCTAGCCTCCATGCCTCAACTCTAGCTAGCATCAGGAGGTCCACTCTCCTGGCTTAGGGTACATCTGCTTTCCTTCTTGGAAATGCAACCCTTAGTTTTAGAACAAATCAAAGAGAGCAGTTGATTTTTTTCCTTGGCCAAGGCTGAACTGGCTAATGCCCAGAGGAGAGTATTTTGGGGATAGCCAAGCACAAGATTGGTGTTCTACTCAAAATGGGATGAAAGTTGTTAGCTCATCTTTGAAATCTACTCTTGGGAAGAATGGGAGAGTTTGAGTCAAAAGGATAAAAAATAAATACTTTTCCCACAAAGAGATGAAAGTTACAGATCTCCGAAGAGGAACAAATAGTGTGGGGGCCTTGGAATCATCGTTGATACAACTGAATGGTGCAGTTATGTTTCCCTTCATGGTAGCTTCAAGACAAAGACGGTGGTTTAGATAGCACAGTAGTGGCTTTCGTTTTTCAATGAAAATTGTGATCAGAAAGTTTCCAGTCATCAATCCATGACATTGTCTTCATCACAGGTATATAAGCTGTCAGCAGGATACAGGCTTCAATAGTAGTAATGCTAATGTTTCCAGGATCTCTATTAAACACCCTTGACTTAAGAATCTTCTGTTAAGTAGTGGGTGAAGACTAGATGTGATCTACTTCAATTTACCAGCAGTAGCATCTGATCCAAAGTATGTCTCAGGGTTCCTTTTGCTGAGGCCCTGAGGGTCTGGCACATATACAGTGGCAGACCTCAGCATCACATCATGGTGGATATGTGAAGGAAGAGAGGTGTGATGCGTTACAGGAGATGAGGGAGTCCTTTATCCTATTCCCAGTGTACAGGTAGAAGCAGTCTCCCTGCACATGTCATCCTGGTTGTGGCTTACCTGCAGGTGTCCCCCTAAAGCTTCATGCACACTTAGATGGGGCTTTGGGAAGTAGCTGGATCATGGCTGTGGGACACTGTGTCATGAGTGTGTTAATACAGAATTAGGCTCCTGATCGATTCAGCGTGGTTCTGGGCAGGTGTGATAGACTTACTGAAGAGGCAAGCCCTACTACCCTAGGAGTGAGTGGACCAACCAGTAGGCTGATAGCCAGGATAGAATAAAAAGAGAAAGCAAAAGGAATTCTTGCTGCACTCTGCCTTCCTTGCTATGAGCTGCTTCTCCTCTACCATGCTACCCTGGCTTGGAACCAGCTGATTATGGACTAAAATCTCTACAAACTGTGTGCCAAGATGAACCTGTCTTCCTTTAACTTGTGGGTGTCGAGCAACAAGAGGCTCTCAGACAAGAAAGTAATTAAAGCCTTCCATGGACTCTGCCATGGTGTTTTTAATATAAATGGTTGATTAACAGTTGATAACTGCACATCCATGGGATAAAGTATATTTGATTTGATCAAATCAAGGTAATTAATAGTTCCACGTCACCATCGTTACTTTGCATATGAAGCTTTCAAGCACCTTTCTTTTAGCCATTCATAAGACATACAACAAGCTATTATGAAGAGCAGTCACCCTACCTTGTTGTAGATCTAGAGCTTATTTCTCCTGAATTTAGGTGCCTTATCTGACCTCTCATTTTCCTCCCCTGTAGGCAGGATGAGCAGGCCCCGGCAGCCTCCCTTGAGCTCCATTAGCCTGCACCACCTACAGCCTGAAGAGCCCCTCTCTCTAATCCCATCAGAACTTGAAGGAAGCCACAGTCTGCAGGCAGAGATGCTGCTAGTTCACCTGGGTTCCCAGCTGGGTCAGGAGGCTCTGGAGTTCCTGGGTGCACAGGCTGCACTACAGCAGCACAGGTGGGGCACATTGCACAGCCTCCGACAGAGTTCTCACTCCAGACTAAGATAAAAAGAACCTGGGGCAGGTGGCAGGAGCAGAGACTCTATCCCAGACCCTGGGCAGCACCATATCCTAAGCATCCTGCAGGTGAGTGGCATTCTCCTGCCCCACCTTAGTCACAATTACTGATTTGCTTACATCAGTCTACGTGATCTGGAACCACAAAATTTTATTTCTATTATGAGACAGAGTAGCAGTTCACAGAAGTTCTATGCTTGACCAGTGTCAGAAGTTTGTTTTGCTATGCTTTCATCACTCCATATCTCACTGCAGGTCACATACAAATTGCTTTTCTTTCCCTTCCTGCCCTAAACAATGGAATAGCCTGAGTATGAGGAAAAGAATACCCATTATTATTGTATTTCAATAATTATGATAATAGCTTCAAGGGCTGGCCAGATAGCTCAGTGGGCAAAAGCACCTATTTAGGCAGAGGGCAGTGGCTGGGGTTCGATCCCTAGCTTGCTGTGCCAGTCCTGCCCCCAGGGTGCACTGAGATGGTGACGGATGCCGTGTGTGGTGTCACACACCTGTAATCCCCGCACCTAGGAGGCTGAAAAACCAAGAGGATCACTACAAGTCTGATTTACATAGTGAGACCCTGTAGACCCTTGTGGACCCAGTCCTAAATACATAAAAATAAATTATTATAATAATAGTTTCTTAACACTTGAATTGTTAAATTTTATGCAGAAGCATTTCAAGTTTTGCTTTTGCTTTTAAATTGTGAATTTTCTGTCCTTCAATGTTGTTTACACAGTGCAGATTTCAGGAAATAAACTGAATTGCTTTAAGTTCTTTTCATTTTTTATGAAATTTGTTTCATACTTTAAAAGGTAAATTCTATCTTCTTTACAATATGCACATATACAGAAAGAAGTGACATGTAATAATGTCTCACTTTAATAAATTGTCTAGATTAAAATTCCAAAATATTTTTCATATTTTATCCACCTTAAATAAACCACTTCTATGACACATTAAAATGAGGAAATTTTCCAATTTACTTTCTTTCAGTTGTTGAGTATATTTTTCATCTCAACTGTTTTCGAAAACAAAAGAAATAGATGAATATCTCCATCTAGAGCCTGTTTAGGAAAAATGTAATTGCTCTAGAGAAATCATTCTGAATTCTAGAGATGAGCTGTAATACCAGCAGCTTATCATTGTGCCAAGAGGAAGCAGTGGCTTGACTAACCCTGACTTGAGATGGACACTGTGTGACCAGTTTTATGTCCCCGCCAGGTCACCAGTTCCATTTCTATTAATCTGTCACAAGATGGCTTGGCACAAATTAATTCAACCTTTGTTTTGCTTAAACGAACCATATAAATGTCTAACTTCTCTCAGTGCCCAAGATCATCCCTACATAAACAGAAAATAAATAATCTTGAGTGTAGATAAGAAATTCCATCAGAGAAATGAGGGGAGTGTATTACGAAGTAAATTAGTGCTTATACCACTTTTGTAGTTCGAGAAGAGCATCCTGAAAAAGTTGATACATGAACGAAATCATAAAGGGAATTTTTTTAGCCAGGCATGGTAACACACACTTGCAATCCCAGCACGAGGGAGGCTGGGGCAGAAGGATCATTGTGAGTTTGAGACCAGCCTGGGCTATGATTAAGGCCAACCTGAACTATGTAGTGAGACTCTGTCTCAAAAAAGACAAAAATAGATAAATAATTGGAAATTTTGTTTTTAACTAAAATTTTGTTTAATTTGTCTTTGTGAGATTTTTATTTTAATTGCTAAACATTTACTTCATCTCCTCTGGCATTTTACTCTATTATTTCAACATTTTCTACCTATTTCTGTTTTATTCCATTTCCTTTATCACTTCCTCTTCATATATAATTCATTGTAAAGACTCCTACAGCGCTGAGTTCTTTTATTTGAGATGCCAGTCTGCATTAACATTCCTTGCTATTTCCTCTTTCCAGAAGTTCTTTCTTCCTTTGATTCTTGTGGATAAACTGTTGTAAGTCTGTCAGTGATCTATTTATATCTCTTTAATGCAATATTTCTATGCACAACAACTCAGACATCCGCATACCAAGGTCTTACACTCTTGCCTGAGGACTCTTTCAAACCACTAGAATGCCACTCATATTAACATGGGATTATCCAGAACTGCCAGACTATTTGAAATCCCTCAAAAAGGCTTTTAACTAATGACTAACACCCTCAGACATGACAACCCATGCATACATGTTTCCCAGAGTTTCATGCTGAAGTTAATTCCATATTCAGCTGTTCACAACTACAGCTTGCTGGGTAATACACATTTATTTGCATTTCTTTCTTTCTATGTCTTTCTTCCTCACTTCCCTTCTGTATTACTCACATAATACATTGGTTTTTTGGCTTGCTTCCTAGGCAATCTAAATAAAATTTAATTCTGCAATTATCTTTGCAGTTTTCTATTCAGTATTAGTTTTCTCCTGAATGAGATTTCATTCTGCAATTTTTTTAAATATTGACAATTTTCAAGTCTCCCTAGTGGTAGAATGTACCCATCTATAGAGGCAGACAATCTTCAAATCAGTTTCTCTACCTCTAGCATAAATTTTAAGAAGACCAGATTGTTCTCCTTGCATACAAAACTGTGAAACCTTCAGGACTGACCTGCATTGCCTGACCAATTGATTGATGTTAAAATAAATACCTGTCATGTTACATATTGCATAAATGGCTACTGAATTAATTAGAAGACAAAAAATACAGAATAAAGTGTCAGTTTATGGTGTACAATAATTCGGTACTTAGGCAATAACCAAAGAAAGTCTGTTTAGTCAGTTCATTCAAACTATACTCAATACAGTGAAAAAGGAAAACAATTCTGCTGTTTTAGAACATAACAACATAAAATAGCCAAGCAACTGCTTGAACTTTTTGTGTTCCAGTTGACTCTTGCAAAGTTTAAATATTTTAACATTAATAGCTAAAAATTAGTATTTGATATTATGGTAATGCTTTCAGATAATCAGTATGTTCATTACATTTCTTGCTGTTGTGACAAAATACTGGACAACCCAAACTCACACTACTTTAAGTTATTCTCCTGGGCTCTTTCCTCTTGATTCTCAACACAGATATGGCTACAAGGCCCCCATAGCCCCCATGGCTTCAACATTAGACTGCCTTGAAATTTCTACCACAAGATTAGTTAGTATGTTATCTTTAATCTTAGTCTCAGGCAAAGTTTCTGCACAGGAGCAAAACACAAACAAACTTTCTCCCCAAGGATAACCCTTACCATCAAGAGTCCAATATCCAGTTCAGTCTTTCCCAAAAGAAACTTCCCAATCCTGGTTTGTACCAACAAGATTTCTATCAGTCTGGTGGTCTTCTGAGCTCTGGACAAAGTCTCCCATACAGTACAGACTAAAGTGTTCCAGCTCTGCTTTTCTTAGATAACATCTCTGAACTTTTCCTAAGTCTTTCCATTCATACAAGTGGATTCCTAAGACCCTTTAGCCACAGGGCCCAGTAATGTCACAGCAACAACCCCACTTCCCTGGTACCAATTTCTGTCTTATTATTTTTCTTTCATTGCTGAAACAAAATACCCGGCACCCAAAGTTAAAAGTGGAAATATTTGTTTAGTTCCTAGTTCACAGCGTTGGTCTGTAGTTGGCTGACTCCAAAGCAGAGTGACTTGGCAGAGGGGAAACAGTTCATGAGGCAGAAGACAGCAAAAGCAATAAGGGAGGAAGAAGCAAGCCCTATTCTGCCCCTTATGTGGTATGCAGGCCCCCGTTCTAGGGCAGATGCAGCACTTACACTCTTAATCCCAGCATTAGACCACGAATAAATAACACATTCTCAGTTCAGCCACCTCTGAAAAGCCCACCATTATGACACAAGGCTTTGGGGGACATCCAGACACAAAACATAACCATCAATTATTCAAAAATTTATCCTTATTAATTTAGGCCAATTTGTCCCACTTTCATATCTTCTAGCCATCTGGAACCATATTTCACACATCTAAAACAAATGGGAGCATCAGCAAGAACTCTCTTTCCATTTAGAAAGCGGCAAGCTGCCAGAGAGAATACCTAGATTAACAACTGACATTTAAATAGCTATTTGCTCAATGCCAATTAAGTATTTCAGATATAAGAACCTGGGCTGCGAACAATAAATTAGGTACTCTCTTGCTATGAGTCCTCTAAAACAGCAGACGGTTAGCATTTATTGCCATTAGAGTCCCCTGCCTTATTTCATAGGTGAAGAAGCCACGCTTCAGAAAAATGTGGCAGCTTTTTGTGGACCACAGCACATGTGTCCAGCTGAAACCAAAGATGAACTTGTGGTTTATATGCAGACTTTCTCCATACTAATTCTATCGTACCTCAAAGCGGTAATGTCAAAGATATGAAATGACAGCTTTGCATGTCTTGAATTTATATGGCAATTATTTGTAGAAGTACAAAAAAAAAAAAAAAGCCAGAGCTGAAATAAAGGGTGCAGACAGCTAAATGCAATTGTTTTTCCTGATAATTATCCCTACCCACTAAGACCCAGTTTATATTTATCTGGTTTCTGGTCCAACATGTGCAGAGATGGGAGTCACTATTCCCATCTTTCTAGCAGTGAAAACATTGAACAAACTGAAAATCAATAACTGGTCCCACATCTGTCAGAAATTGAGATCATAGGGCACTTTTTTCACCCTGAAAATGGGAGTGGGTTAAGTAGAGGACACCGCCAGAGTCTAATAGGAATACTTAAGTGGTCACTGACATAACTGCCAAAAAATAAACATTGGCTGATTTCAGAGGGAAAAAAATGATTCTTTGAATTTTAACTCCAAAATCCCCAATGAATTCTTATTATGAAGTTCAGAGAAGGGGCTGGCTCTATAACAGCGGACTAAAGTGCCTGCTTAGGCAGAGCACAACAGTGGAGTTTGATCCCCACCATGCCATGCAAGTGCAGCCTGCAGGACATACTGAAATGGCAATTGAGACTGGGCATGGTGGTGCACACCTCTAATTCCAGCAGTTGGGAGACTGACAACAGGAGAATCACTATAAGTGTGATCTACATAGTGAGACCCTGTAGTCCCTGAAGACCCTGTCTTAAATATAGGAGGGAAGAAAAAGATCAGAGAAATACACTTAAAATGGCCACAAAGAAAACAAAAAAAAAAAATCAGTGAGTTTGAAAGTATGTCAAAAGAAATTTTCCAAGCAGAAAAACAAACCAACAAAAAAATTAAGTGAAACAAAGAATCCAAGATGCAACATGTACATTGTGAAAATATAACAAAAAAAAGTAAGATTTAAAAATCTATATTTTGGAAACGATGATGGCTGAGAATTTCCCAAAATTACTAATCAACATCAAACTTCAAGTCCAGAAAAAGAGCTCAGAATTCAAGTAGGATAAAATCAGAAGTAGGCAAGTACGATAGCTCAGTGGAAGAAACACCTGCTTTGGTAAGTGCAGGGTCCAGGGTTCGATCCCAGGTCCCGCCTGTGTCACTGGCCCTGCCCCCCAGGGCATGCTGAGCCCTTGAATGAGTTCAGGTGTGGTAGCACACTTCTGTAATCTGAGTGCAGGAGAGGCTGAAAACAGGAGGATTACAACCAGACCAAGCTGTGTAGTGAGACCCTGTACCAAGTACAGGGAAAAAAAGGAAATCTATTCATAGGTATAATGCACTTCAAGTGAAATACATAAAAAATGCTGAAAGAAACAAAAAAAAAGAAAGAAAAACCCACCACATCTATATGGAACTAGAATCAGAATTAGAGTGAATTTCTCATCACAATTCCATAAACAAGAAGACAGACAGTAAAGTGAAATATTTAAGGCATTGAAAGTTGGCAACCATATCTAGAATTATGTATCCAATTATATTATTTTAAAAATGAAGAAAAAATAATTTCTTGACATAAACTATCAAATCAATAAGCCTATTGTTATTAAGCCTATCTTGCAAGAAATAGTAAAAGCTTTTCTTCAGAGAGAAGTGGTATATGTCAAACATGCAAACCTCAAGAAAGAACAACAGAGATGGTATAAATGAAGGTAAAATTACTTTTTTTCTATTTAAATGAACTAATTTCTTGAAACTAATAGTAAGAGAAGCAATGTGTTGAATGATTATAGCTCGTGAATAAGTAAAATGAATGGGCAAAACTTAATAAGGAATGTGAAGGGTGAATTGGGGATTCCCATGTCAAGATATCTGTGAGACCAATAGAGCAGCAGAGTGCTTTTTGAAAGTGAGCTTAAATTAGTTCTAAAGTACATCACAAACTCTAGAGCAATTACTGAAATGATTTAGAAGAAGGTGTAATTGATACGCCAAGAGAAGAAAGTGGAAGCATTTAAAATACTCAGTAAACCAGAGGAGGCAGGAAAGAATGAGTGAGAAGAGCCAAGGAAGAGCAATGAGCAGGGGACAGCTAGAAATATAACAGATGCCAACCCAACTATTACATTCACCAATCTGAATGGGAACTGTTCAAATACAGAAAATGTCAGATGAACTAAACACACGCACACACACACCACCCAGTTGTATGCTGCCCATATGAAACACACATTAGGTTCACTGATGATTAAAATCAAAGGAATGAAGAGAAATAAAATGTGCTAACACCCATTAAGCTGGAGTAGTTATAGCATTGTCAGACCCAGCCAACTATTCAACAAGGAAAACGATCAAGGATAAAGGGATGCATTAAGTGATGCTAAAGGGTCCCAATCACCAAAAATGACCTACCAGTCCTTCAGGTGCTTGCGCCCAATGACAGAGCATCAAACTACATGAAATAAAAACTGATGCAACTCAAAAGAGAAATAGGCAAATCTATTGCCACAGTAGAACACTAGTCCAGCAGACAAACTGGCCAAATTGAACTTAACTATCATGCACAATAAACTGAATCTAATTGGAACTTATAGGACACTTCATCCAACATCAGTGTTCATATTCTTCTGATATTCACTTAGAAAATCAAGAGCAACCACATTCTGAACCACAACACACACCCCCATGAAGTTTAGAAAATAGAAATCATACCAAGCGTGCACTCAGATCATAAGGAAACTAAGAAATCAATAGCAGAAAGATAACAAAGAAAATTCCCCATATCACACCTACATCTTGTACTATTAATAACTACTATGAAGACAACAATATGTAATGCATTAATTATTGTAACTGTCCTACTAACCTATTTATGAACTGTGTCATTGCTATTTCTTTCTAAATAAAATTAATTTAAAAATAAATAAAAATAAAAATATTTGAGATTAAACACCCCACTTCTAAATAATGCATGGAAGAAACCTTGAAATGAAAAAAAAAAATCAAGCTAAAGCAAAATTAGTGTACAACACATTGAAAGTTAAAAGATGCCGTGAAAGTGGTTACTCAGAAGCAAATAAATTGCACTGAATTCATATATTAGAAAAGAAAAAGATCTTAAAAGCAGTAATCTAGTTGTTTTTAGGAAATCAAATGGGAGAAAGGAAGAGCATGTTAAATCCGAATGAGCAAAAGAAACTAGAAAAGTTCAGACAGAAATCAGTGAATATTGAGAACAATGCAACAAATGCCCTCCTGAGAGAGAGAGGAATAGAGTTTTGACTAGCGAGAAAAAAGACAGATCGCACCAAAAAGAAGGCTTGGTGCTGAGATGTATTCAAAGCCTGCAGCCACTAGAAGCTGCAGCAGTCAAGGAGCAGTTGTTCTGCTAGAACCCACAGAGAGAATTCATCCCTGCTAAAATCTCGATTCTGGATTTCTAGACCCCACCAAACTGTGAGCAAATCAATTTCTGCTCCGTTAAGCCACAAAATGTGTGCTGAGTTGTGTGGTAAGTGACACAGTATTCAACACATAGTTGGTTGAACAAAATTAACAAAGAAAATGCTACGCAGTTAAATCCTAGTAATGACATCAGGCTGTCCGGGATCATTTAACTGAATTTTCAGCCTAAGTGACAAATACTACCCATGTCAGCATCTTCTAGAAATCTTAAGTGATTTGGCTTTTTGCTTTTGTTTTTGTTTACTTGAGAAGCTTTAATAAACATGCTTTCTTGTAAAAATTATATTGATGAATGGAATTGACTCATGCAAATACCATCTCCTTGCTCATATTGAATCAAACCACACATACTGTTTACAGTAAGCTTGAGCATGAAGAAAAAGAGGGTAGCCTTATGTAGACCTGCATCAATTGTGAAAGACCTTGCTGGCCAACTCAAGTACATTAACTTGTATAGCTCCTTGTCTGCAGCTCCATATCCGTGTATTTGCACCTGCCTTCTGTACCACATATTCCCATATTTGGAAACCTTTGTGACAAAAGAAAAATCACCAAATTTTGTATTTCTTCCCTTTCCCAGCATCAGAATTTTTGTACTCAGAATTTCCAAGGTTTCCACTGTTCCATTCTTATCGAATTGTTGTCATGCTACAAGGTCCAGCTGAAAGCCACAGATATTCTGATGTTCATACAGGTTCTTCTGCTTGCCTGTGCATGTTAATAAGATCTCTTCTTAGAATGTAGTGTATCCCTCCTTGAAATGTATGTAATAGTTATCTCTATAACTTACCTCCTAGACCAGAGACTTTCAACCTGAGCATGAAGACTCAGTTGGGGGAGATCAACCTGACAGCCTTTTTGCAATTCATCAATCAACACATAGTCCTCTCCCCAAAATTCTGGTGCAGCACCTGCTAGGCAGAAGCAGCTCCCCTTATAGGTTCTGTATGTCACCTTCTATCCCATTCATTACTTTGTGTTCTAGTAGACATCAAAGGAATAAAGGCATAAATTCAGTGACATTAAAGAATTTTGCACCCACCTGGCAAGCAGGAAGTCCTGAGTTTGACTCTCATTACTATTTATTTTTTATTTCAATATAATCCCTATGTTGTTTAGATCATGTATCCAGTTAGAGGTCCTCTGAAAGTATGGATACAATGTTTTTGGATAATATACACACAAAAATTTCCTTATAATTCCAGGAGTTGTGTAATCTCCTGAAAACTCACCTTTGAGCCCTCCAATTATACAAAGGGCTCGTTTTAAAAGCCTATAATGACAAGGACATGCAACAAGTATTTGTTTAGTTAATTAATTAACAAGTGACAATCTACTAAATGCAGCATATAGCCAGACTTTGAATTGATACTAAGAAAGGTACTGAAAAAAACAAAAGGTTGCTATGTTTTCCTATAAATAGTGCCTTGCTACCTCTGCTTATGACAAATAACAGAGTGAACTGATTTATAAATTCAAAACAACAAAAAAGATACAGGAAGCTATCCCAGCTAAGTCAACTTTACTTCTTTTGTAAAATAATAAAACTCAGAATGACTAGTCTACCAGCCTGAAAACACAGATGTTCCACTGTCCTTCAGTCATTGCCTCCATGTTCCCAAGGGAAATAAAAATACAATAGTCCAAGCAAAATTACTTCATTTACTTAAACTAGATTCTTTTCAAATTGTATTGAACTTCCCTACTTGGTTAGACAAGGCTTCATAGAGCCATAAACAAAAAAAAAAGCCATAACCCCCCCTCCAAAAGAAAAAAGCAAATGAGCATAGAACTGAGATTAGAACCACCTCATTGACTTTGCTCACTATTTTTCCAACAGACCAACCCAATCCCAAGCTATGTCATCCAAATCTTACCATGCTAAAGCTAAAAAACCCTTCCAGGGTCAAAGATGGAGGACAAACATGACCTGGACCTGTGGACATAAGGTAATGTCCAAGCATCCTTTCCTTTGCGAGTTGTAGGACACTCTTTGGCTTTCTAAGTCCTTCTTTCTAAATCAAAGACTTTGAAACCATTTCCTAATGCCTTGTAGTGAAAGATGAGAAGACAGCATAGGAATGAATTTCAAAGTAGTTTGCATAAAGGAGCACCCTAACACACTGGTTCAGAACAGTAACCTTTCCTTTCAACACGTGGCAAATTCTCAATTCCACCACAGCTCATCTAGCCCAGGGCCTCATCTGAGTGTGTAGTGAAGCAGACTATGGATTTAGAGAGGAAACTGGAATCTAATCATTGTAAAACCTACCTAATTACCTGTCTCATGACTAGGCCAGAATACCCCAATCACAGCAGGAGATTTTCATGTTGGCTCATGTTCTTTATCCTTGGTTTCTGGTTCTGAGTCAAGGAAGGCATGGTGGAAGGACACAAGCAATGACAACCTACTCCTGGCATGGAAGTGAGGGAGCAGAGTAAGAGACAGAGCCCAGAGGTTAGACAGATGCTTCTGTGTCTCACGCACAGTGACCCAGCTCTTCCTACAAGACCCCACCCCTCCACACTGTAACACCCCCGTCATCCAATCGCCCTTCAAATATATATGGCTCTGGAGTCATTTTAGATCTTTGGAATTGAAGTCCAGCTGCTTGGATGAGCAGCCCAGTGCTATCTGTATCTTACTGAAAATTTTTAATCATTTTATCATTACAGGAGATGAGGTACATCATTATCTTAGAGATAATAATCATTTCAACTGAAGCACTTTATGTTCAGTTGGATTCCTTAGGCTATGAGTCATCCCTTTGCACTCCACAGATCTTGGTTTTTCAATTTATATGCAACATTATATTTTCCGCCTATCAGAAGTAAACTTCTAAAGGGCAGTATTTAAATATGATTCATCTTAGAATATTTATTCATCTTACTGATATTTTGTATGCACTTGGTACTGAATAAAAATGTTAAGTTGGAGTGGGCATGCAAAGCATAAGAAAGCTTAACAAAAAATTTTTCACAGTATTTCACAGGCCTAATTAATTGGCTCAGCTGATTTATTTTCGAATCAATAGCACAGCAATATATTTACATATTTTATGTCATATACACATCGAAAGCCTGCTTTAGAAAGTAGTTAAATATGGAAAGTTATACATAGCTCTGATGTTAAATATTTGGCATCCAGAGTTTAGACAAAAATCTTCTACTTCCCTCAAGGTAGAAGAGAAAAGGAGGCAGAAAAACAAAGAACAACAAATACCAGCTTCTGATTTTACAATGAACATCTGACCTACACTACAGAAATCTTCATAGCCTTTGGATAGAAGCTCACTTTTTCAGATGCATGCCCTTGGCAAAAAAAAAAAAAAAAATTCAAACAAGATACAAGCAGCATAGAAAGTAAAAGTGAGATGTCTCCCTCCTTTATTCCCAGAGGAATAGTGTTTAAGGAAAGCACAGATAACTCTCTTTGCTTCTCCGATAAGAGTTAGTCAGACCTGCCACACAAATGTAGCCAGCTAGGCAAAACTCACTTTTCTTCCTCAGCTTTAGAGATAAGGTAGGTTTTACCAGGGAGTCTCTCACCTCCCTTGGGCCATGACCTCCTAAGTAAGCCAATGGTCAGGTCTAGCCAGTATTCAACATTAAACAAATGGCTCATGAATAAGCTATACACCATGCTGAGGAATATTATTTTATTGTACAAACACTTAGAGTTCTTTCTGTGCTCACAAAACTAATCTAGATTTAGATTAATGCAATGAATAAACAGAATAAATGGATGACAAAGGATTGCTCTTCCTGAATGCTGCAGTTCCCAGCTAATAGCTACATTTGGACCTCCTCCATCCCCATCACTGCGAACCTCCACAAATGTGATACCATGCCATCTTAGACAGTTATCAGCCAAATGCCTCTGCCTCCCTAGAAAACTCTCATAAAGTAGTTTGAATGACCAAAGTAATGATTTATGTTTTTCCTTGTAAACACAATGACTCATGAAAATAGCACATGGCTACAAGGTAGGTCAGTTAGGCATCTTCTGGGTCTACACTCACAGGCTGCAGGTTCTGCAAGCCATCTTGTCTACCTCAGCAGGAATCTTCCCTCATGCAGTTGCCTGCCAGCCTTAAGTTTCCTACTTGAGAATTGTAAGGAGTTGGCACAAGCCCAATGTGACTTCCCTCCAACCAGGCACAAGGTACAAACTGACACAATCACTGCAAATGGCGCATGAGATATTTTCTTTGAAAAATGATTTTATTCTTTTACACCAACATATATCTGAGTGAGCTCAGTTTTGCCACTCAAACCTCTTAGCCAACTGCAGCCTTGGCAATTCTACAACACAGCTTTAGGACCAGCTGTAAATTATTGCTCTGCTCTTTGTCACGGGCATCTAAGCAAAGCAACGTGACATATTCTCTAACCTACTTAAACATTTCCTTATACAGTGACTAAACGTTAGTGCCCATTTGAAAATCATTTCAGTGCCCATAATGGCTGCCCTAAAAATCAGTGCTGCTAATCTCACATAATTGCTGACCATGCTGTAACATCACCAAGGTAAACATCTGTTAAGTGGAGGGAAAAATCAACAGCATTTTCTCAAATCAGGCAGACCCGTGCACTTTCTTACTTCTCCTCTGACCGATTTAAAATTTAAATGACTAGCAGTCAGAGAAAGCAGTCTTCTGTCACCAGATGCCACTTGCCAGATTCCAAGGGTCCATCTGCCACATTCAATACCTCGATCCAGCTACTTGATAAAATGTTCCACAAAGAGCTTTTCAAGTGGTCTGTGTGCTCTCCAATTCGGTAAGTCCATTGTCACAGGCAACCGCCCTTGCGAACATGTCAGGACCTGATATGTCATTCATTTCCCTCGCCTTCCAGGACCAGCAATCAGTGTGTGAATGTCTGTTCCCACTCTTTAGGCTGAGACCTAAGCAAACAATTCCAGATCTCATTTAGAAGTGACGTCCTCTTGTTGCCAATGCAAAACTAAGAAAGGAAACACACACACTTCTGTACATTTGACACCAGGCAGGCATAATCTCTTCTTCAACAAGCTTTGTTGTTCAAGGAAAGATAGACACTACCAACATTAGGAGATGCCATAAAGAAAATCTTTTTATCAGTTGCTTAGTTCTACAGAGTGGATTGTAGAAGTCACTATTTCCTGATCTAAATCCCACAAGACCTGTTTGGCATCTCCCTTGGCCCTCATTCCACTCAAGCCACACAAATCATTTTCCAACTCTGTCAGCAAGTTTTAATGTTATGCTCTGTGCTCTGTGTGCTGGTGGGTGAGAGAGGACAGAGGTGCCTCTTGGGAAGGTGCTTCTTTAGATTCTGATGGATATCGGAAACTCTTTGGGTGGAGAACCTGCTGAATGGACTTACAAATGACTTCTCTTTTAAAAAAATCTTAAAGAATACTTTTCCCTTCTTTCTTTTGTCCTTTTCCTCATCCAGTTCTTCTTTCTCATTGAACAAATTCCTTTCCCTTCACAGTATCTATTCTACCTTTCAGATTATATCTACTCTTGCAGGTTCTCCCACTAGGGATGACTTTTCTGATGTCTCATCAATGTCGCACATGGCAGACATATCTGAGCATTTCTTTTTTCTCTCAGGTACATCCAAAACCTATGGAGAAAGCTATACAGTTTAATTATCAATCCCAGTGCTGCTCTTACTATTGCACTGCAGGACAGTTTTTGTGTGTAGGATCACTCTGCAAAGCTAAGGAAAATGTCTTCCTTAGAGATCTTTCAGTTTTTTTCTTGGGCAATGTTTGAAGTTTTTGCTTCTATCTAATTGGATCTTTGGAGCTACTATACCTCAGAGTCTTGTCTTTGGTAAATCACCCTCTATGTTTCATTCATTGATAGAGTAACCCTTGATGAAGAAGGAAAAACTGTGAATATCAGCATTAACAACAAGATCCATAATTAAGTTGATGATAAATCATTCTTAGTCTTTCATATCACTTCCATTTGGTTTAGCCCAACCAAGTTCTGATGTTTTCATTTTCATCTTCAGTTTAATCATTGACTTTTACAAGACACCACCATATTGTACACAGTGGTGAAAGCATTTCCCCTTATACATGTATGAGGTAAGGTAAAGGAAAATTGGTATGAGCAAGACGTCTTGGGACAAACAAGAGCGAATACTCACTCCACTTCTCATTCACTAACCTTACTTTGTGGATTCACATTTGCCCAGATGCACCTGAAAATTGAAGACACATCTCCAACATTTTTTTTTATTTCTTCCTTTTTAAGTAAAATATGAATGAACAGAGCTAGATTACAATTATTGATGTATGATCCATTATTGCTTCATGCGTGTACTATTATATCATATCATATATCTTATTATATTACTTCTTCCATATACAGTGGAGGAAAGAAAAAGTCTTAGAATCTAAATTATAATTTCAGGGGGCCATACTTCACGCCCACTAGGGGAGAATTACCTAGAATATCTCTAGCTTAAATATGCAAAGGACTCAGGGGCCAACTAGGAATGAAAAATCCCCTTAACACATCAGCCAAGAATCCTGATATTTTACAGAGACAGGAAGTAAAAGATTTCCAGAAAACAGTAAAGAAGTCCAGGACCTGATAGCAACAAGGAGAAAAGAAGTTTTATCAATGCAAGAAGAAAAATGGGAAGAGAGATACACCTAAAATAAGACTGACACCTATACTGTTTTGCATATATCTGAGATGAAAGAACAAAGATGAAGTACACAGTGGCTGTCACTTATTGTAGCTCCCTTATTCCTTTTTTTAAATGGTTAAGCTTTTTATTGTTTTTTAAACAATTTTGTTGAAAGACAAATAATAATGAGACAGCTTCAAAACTGATTAGTAGGACAGCTTCAATAATTAATACATTGCATATTGTTGTCTTAGTGGTTATTCATCGCACAAGATGCAGACATCTTATCCTGTCCACAGACACTATTAGAAGAACTCTTTGTGTTCATTGAATTAACAGAATGTAGCTGTATATCTGAAGCGTATTCCATTGTTATTTAAATATTGTAGTTGCATGAATTCAGCAAAATATTCCAATATGATCCAGTAGTCCATAATAGAGTGGGTTATCCGTAGGACTGGCAATGTCAGAAGTTGTTGACTTGAGCCTTTTACAGCTCAGCATAGTAATATGGCTTTACTTTTCATACCTTGTTTTGATACTTTTCTGCTGGATGGTTAAGACCAAGATAAAGCAAGACCTATATAACAAGAAATGTAACTTTTGTATGTGATAAGGTCAGTCAAATGCCCTTGGGATGTATCCCAAAATCCTGTACTGCACTTTGTAGATCTTTTGCCAGTGTCAGCCATGTGGGTAAGTCATGACCAATTCCTGACCAATTTGCTCTCTGTGAAAGCCTGAGAGAACGTTTTCTCTCCATGTGACTCTCCTTAGGCACACTCTACCTCTTGGATCTCATTCCTCTGTGGCCCCAAAATCTCCGTAATCAGAAAATTTAGCACACAATTGAGTTACATGATGTTTCAGTATAAGTTCTCCTATGTCCTGAGTCTTCACTGAGATTGAAAGGCTAGGGCCAAAATGTTGGTTGTCCTTGAGGCCTTCTCTTTCTCTAATTTTGGGTCTGAAAATTTAGGTTGTTAACCCTGGAGAGGAGAAGCTTATCATTGCTGTACAACATATGCAGGTGAGTTTAACCTCACTACCTGTCTGAATATCAAACATCTTAAGCATAACGTGGAACAGGTATTTTTGATCAAGTATTGATAGGTTAAACTTTAAGTCCCTGAAGAATATGAAGAAAACAATTAAAAAATAAAAAACATTTTTAAAAATAAAAATAAACAATTACATATTTTTACACAGATATTTAGAAATCTAACTATATAGAGTATTGTAGAAGGACAGTCTTGTGACATTTTTTTCTTATCTCTCATTTTCATTTATTACACTTTTTAAAAAACTCAAACATTTACTTGAGAGACAGTATGGCAATAATTGGTATGTCATGACAAGCAGTACATATTTGGAAGACCAAAATGGCAGGCATTCCAAGCATGACCCTACTATTACACATCTCTATCTTCAGTGCAGTTGCTTAGTTCAGAGGTGTCAGCAAAAATAGTTAGTAAGGGTGAGAATCCTACCAATTAACTGCTAGTTTCAAAAACTTACTGATGTTTCTCAAGATCCTTGCCTTACATATCTTATGCATATAAATGTATGGCTTTACCCCTGTGATATTTCATAGCTTTTCTCTTTGCCCTCTCTTCATTGTCTAATCCTCAAGTTCTCACTTTCCTTTTAATTGTGTTATATATTATTATTTTTATTTCTCCTTTTGAGTTCTTATACTAGGAAGACTATATGATATTTACACATGTGCATCTGGTTTATTTCACTTATGAGTATATGTTCAAGTGGCATCCACTTCAATATAAATGCTTCAAGTTTATCATTCTTTATAGCTGAGTAATACTCCATTATAGAAATACCACATCTTTTTCAACCATTCCTCATGTGATGGATATCTTAGTTGTTTCCAAGATTTTGCTATCACAAATTGTGCTGCTATAAACATAGGTACACATATATCACTATGATATAATGTTTTCAGTTCCTCTGGGAAAATTCCCAGTAGGGGGATAGCTGGCTTAAATGGGATTTTCAGTCCTAGTTTTTTAATGTCTCTCTATACTGCTTTCCAGTCCATGGTCGCACCAGTCTACAGTCACAGTGGAGAAGGGTTTCTTTTCTCCACAGCTTCTTCAGCATTTGTTGTTAATTACTTTGTTTATGATAGCCATTCTTTCTGGTGTGAGATGGTATCTCAGTGTTGTTTTAATTTGCATTTCATGGGTGGCTAGCGATGTGGAGCATTTTTTCCTATATTTATTCGCTTCTTTAATTTTGTCCTCTGAGAAGTATGTGTTCATCTCGAATGCCCATTTCTGGATTGGGTCTTTAAATGTTGGGGTCCTAATTTTTTTAGTTCTTTATAAATTCTGGAGAGCAAACCTTTTTCTGAGTGCTTATTAGTTAAGATTGTTTTGAAATTTGTGGGTTGTCTTTTCACTTGGCTGGTAATTTCTTTTGATGTGCAAAAACTTCTCAATAAGAGGAGGTCCTAGTTGTAAATTCCTTTAACTATTGCCCGTGTGATTTATCCCAGGTCTAGTAAATTAATTTTGCCCATAAACTTGAGTTTCAGTCTTTATCCAGTGTGTGAGTCATTTTTCTCATGATTAAGATAAAAATATCCAAAACTTGCAACTTAAAGCAAGAGAGGATTATGTTGCCCGTCCTACCCATCCTTAGTCAGATAGTTCCAAATATGAAAGAGTGTGGCAGAGAATTGTGACTGAAATAAAATATTCAACCACAGTAGTCATGAAGTAAGGAAAGAACAAAGATGTCACCACCCAGGGACCCAACTCTAATCAGGTTCTACTCCTAAGGGCACACTCAGCTACTGAACTCATTACTGAATAAATTCATTAATTAGCATAGCAACACCATGTTTCAATTACCTTCCAAACCCATGAGACTTTTTGTGGACATTTAAGGTCTAAGTCACAACATTTCACTCTTGAGCCCCCAAAGGCTTACATTCATATCATTATGCAAAATAAATTTAGCTCATCTCTAAGATTTGGCAAAACCTTAACAGCTCTCCAGCATTGTTAAAATGTCCACAGCTCAAAGTCTCCTTTGAGACTCAAAGCAAATTCTTACCTATGAGTTGTTAAAATAGGAAAGTTACATAGTTCCAATATACAATGGCATAAGGAGAAGAGTCTCATTCCAAAAGTGAGGATCAGGAGGATACAATAGAATCAGGCCAAAAAAAAAAGAAGTCCAAACTAAATCATGTAGCTCCAAAACCTAGTGCAGGATATAGTAAGACATGAGCTCCAAAGAGTTTAGGGGGTACTACCTTAAGACTGTGCTAGTTGCAATGCATGCAGCCTCTCTTTCAGGAAAGCTTCATTCACTGCCTGCAGTTTTCCTCAGCAAATGTTCCACATTCTTGGGTTTGTTTGTTTTCGTTTGTTTGTTTTTTCTTTTTCTTTTGGTACCAAGGATTGAACTCAGGACCTTGTGCTTGCCAGGCAAGCACTCCACATTTTTGACATCTCCAGTTTACTGGAGTCTCCACTGCACTTTTGTCTACTCTCACAGATGTATGCACTGCCCTTCCAGGGTTTTGCCCTTCAGGCCTTCTTATGAAATCTGTGGGAAAGGCCTTATGACCTCAAAGCTCTTACATTTGGTCACCTATAAAACCAGCACTGACCACATGGATGACACCAAAGACAGTTACTAGCTCAAGCAGTGAGAAAGCCCTGGGAAACCTGTTCAAATGAAAGACAATTTTGTGCCCTTCAGCCTGCCAAATGTGCAGTTTTGCTGATTCCTGAAATGATTTCTAGCTATGTTTCCTGGTGACCTGATATAATGGACTTGTTTTTGTTTTTGTTTTTGTTTTTTTTGTTTTGTTTTGTTTTGTTTTACACAGGGTCCCATTGTGTAGTTCAGGCTAGCCTCAAACTCACAACGATCTTCACTCCTAAACCTCCCAAATTCTGGGATTAGAGGCAAACATCACAACACCCAACTATGGCTTCCCTCAAAGCTAATCTTTTCAGCGACTATGTTCTCCTAGACTCTGTGTGGGCACATCTTTTTGATGAAACTGAAAATTTTCCATATTTGCTTTTGCAGTTGATTCTTATTATAGATCTAACTAAGGGTTACCAGCAGTATTGGTGTCACAGCCCAAACTTTGGGTTGCCTTGAAATTTCCTCATCACCTTCGATTAATTAGTTCATCACCTTTAATTTCAGACTACAATAATATCTCAGGACATGGGCAAAATGATAAATTTTCTGCCAGGATCTTTAGCCTAATTTATAATAGATTTGTTTTTCCAAAGGAAACATCCTGAGTTTGGCCTTTACCTTTTACATTCCTATCAGAAATCTGGCCTTCTGAACTCCAATCAGAATCTCCCTTCAAGCTCTGCTTATGGCATCCTGTGGCTTCTCTAGCTAGCATCTCCAAGCCCTTCTAAACTCCTTGTGTAAACCAATTCCAAATGCCTTTAACCCACTCAGTCAGGTATATTCACAGCACTGACTCCCACTTCTCTAGTACTAAACTCTGTATTAATCACTTACCTATTGCTGGGATGCAATATCTGATACTCCACAATGTAAAAGAGGAGAGGCTCAAAATTTCCATTAAATTCAGTCCAAACTTGTGTGTCTGAAAAGCAGAAGCACATGTTGGAAACCTGCTCATCCTATAGCATGGAAGAAATAGACAGGAAGAGAGAAAAAGTGAGCCAGGAGCAAGGATACACTTTACCAGGTCATGCCTCAGTGACCCACCTCCAAACAAGCCCTTCCCCTTAACAACACAGCTACTAAATTCATCCCTGGATGAATCCCCATGACCTAGTCACTTTTCAAACACATGGAAGAACATGTTTAGATCTAAACTATACCATCCAGTAATTCAGTGTGTTCAAGGCTGATGTCCATTCAGTCCTCCAGTTGTATCTAGGCATTACACATTATTCAGGGAAAATTATATATTTCTACTGGGATCCCATGATTACTTTTTACTGTCACATGACTTCTTTTACTGTCTTCTTTACTTCTTTTCTGTCACATTACTTCTGAATTTGTTCTCTCTGTCTCTCTCTCTCTCTCTGTCTCTGTCTCTCTGTCTCTGTCTCTGTCTCTGTCTCTGTCTCTGTCTCTGTCTCTCTCTCTCTCTCTCTCGCTCTCTCTCTCTCTCTCGCTCTCCCTGAATCATTTTCATTGCTTAACTACATACTTTCCCTATTCTGCTTATCCTTTCCTGTTCTCTTACCCTCTGATTCTGGGTCTACTTGGGGCCTTAAATGTATGACACTATAAGGTATGAACTCAGCCTTTTAATTCATTAGTTTGTTCTTCTCCACAAACATTTATACAACATACACTATTTGCCAGGCTCTGTTCTAGCTGTCAGAGATATATCAATGTAGTTGTATCAATAGAAAAATCAATGCTCTTCTGCTTATAAATACAATACTGTAATCTATTGAGATATATGGTCAATACAACACAAAACAAATACGTAATATATCTGAGAATGTTAAACTCCATGAATAAATGTAAAGAAAATAGTGGTAAAGGAATCCTGGAGCTGATCAGATCATAGGAAATCTTGATCACATGCATTGATTTGTTAATCCAAACTGTTTGGATTAAATCAGTCAGCTTCTAAGACTGAACAATAAAGTTTCTCTTTGAGGTACACACAGTTGTAATGCACACCAAGAGAAAGGTCACTATGATCTTTGGGTTGTGTGAACAGTATTTTCATGCAGCTTATTGAACATAGAGTACTCTGGGAATATAAACAAACTGGAAATAAGACACCAAGTAAGGAGAATGAGAATAAGGATTGGCAACTGTTTAGAGCAGGACGAGCTGTGTTTCCTTGGGATTTAGGATTTTCTTATCCTGAAAATACAATGATGCTATCTACCTCTTTATTTTGTTGAACTATTTTTGTTCTGCTTAACTGCTAGAGACAGGATATCTGTTTTTGTGTGTTGGTTTTTCACAGCAACACACACAAAGACTCATTACTTAAATTGAATGTTTCCATTTTTCCAGGCCCTGCCTCTTTTTATGAGATAAGGTCACTGTAGCATCTAATCTTTAACCTGCTAGTCTCACTTTTTCTCTAGGAAACCTAACTTTTGTAAACAGCAAGGGTCAGCAAGCTTGCTATAAAAGAGAAGGAAATACATTTTTTATTAAGACTTTTCTGGCCAATATAAATTTGTTTGTTCCAACCACTAACTTCTACTATAGTAGTAGATAAGCTCAACAGTCAATAAACAAGCAAATGGACTTGGTTGTGGTTGAAAAGACCAGGCTGGGACTTAGGAAAGCTGAGTAAATAGACTGACTTAGCTGTTAACTAGCTGTGACCTAGAACAGGTTACTTAACTTCTCTATGTCACCATCAGTTTATTCAACAATAAAATCAGCATAATAATAATAATAACACCAATCTTATAGCTCAACCAGAGGACTAGGGACTGGCACTGAGGAGCAACTCTGGCCAGAGAAATAAAGGGTAAATCCAATCTAAAAAGGGAAAACACTTTGCATGCAAACTCCCAATTTATGATTTGTTTCATTACATAATTATATTCTTTGCTCCTAAAGTACAAAACCAATAATACCAAAGTTTGTCAATTTCTAAATCTTGCTTGATGTTACTATTGCTAACTGTACTACTGTAGCTAGGATATTGTATCTATTTTAAGCACTTGTCCTCCCGTGGGTAACTCTATTGGGAAGCACTTGGGTAATAACTTCCTTGGAGTATCACTCTAGCTAGGGTATCATATCTGTTTTAACTACTTGTTCTTCCTTGGGTAGCAATATTGGGAAGCACTGGGGTAATAATGTACACTGAAATATTGGGAACAGTGGCAAATACAAGCCAACATTCCACCCTAAATTAATTGGGAAGGTAGGGTTTCAGGACAGATACAAACCAATAATCAACACAGAAAAGATATCCTTGAAGAACCAGCTCTTCCTAGAGTGGTTTAAATAGTAGTGATTTAGCTACCTACTATCAAATTTCATGAGGAATATCACAGAACTCAAAATAAAAAGTTCTTTCTGAAATAACAAATGACAAAGTGAAGAAGAAAAATGCAACCTCAGATCCCCGGTCCATCCAGAACAAGTTTAGGAGACATCAGCCTAGGAGAAATTGGAAGCTACATACCTGAAATCTCTAAAATGACTGCAACTGAAGTAAAGAAACAAGTCCAGATTGGCATAGAGGAAATCAGATTAGAAATAATCCCTCAGACAAAAACAAGAATTGTTGAGCATATCTAAAGACCTAAATAATAGAGGAGCATAGAAAAAAGGTAGGTTCTTTGAATCAACAATATAGGGGGACAAGGAGATGGCTCAGTAGAATAAGCACTTCAAGCACAAGGGCCTGAGTTCAATCCCCAGTTCCACAGAAAAAAAGAAAAAAGAAAGAAAGAAAGAAAGAAAGAAAGAAAGAAAGAAAGAAAGAAAGAAAGAAAGAAAGAAAGAAAGAAAGAATAAGACAATATAGGAGAAATAGAATGCATGAAACAGATTCAAATTGATATACTAAAAATTCCACTGAAACCTGGCTAAACCATTCAAATGAAGCTGAAGATAGAATTCCAGTCTTGAAGCCATCATTGCAATCAAGAAAGGAAAGTTTTTTTTTCATCCCATATTGATACTTTAATTCCATGTCATCAATAAGAGAAGAGATTTAAATGCATTTATTCTTATGTGACTCTTAATTAAAAAAAAAAAAACTTTCAAACCATTCTGTACATTTTAAGCCACTCCATTTGCATTGCATTCTATAAATGTGATTGGCTGGGATGAGGTGCTGAGATGTCTGTATAAAGATGTACAATATGTACAGTCACTTAGAGGACCAGTTGGGCAGAGCAGGGGCTAGAACACTAATTCATGCCAAGGCTTAGAAAATATTTAAACAAATAAGACTAAAGCTTGAAACTGCCTTGTGGGTTTTCCCCTGGGCAAATGATTACTTTATAAATAAATATATGTATACATCCAAGAGAAAGAATAGCTTGACTCCCTGCTCAGCCAGCACCCAGCAGTTGACTGGATACATCAAGAGCTGCTCTTCTACATCTCTCTCGTGGTGCCACTCTGCCACTCTGCCACCCACCACATCACAGAGCTGCTACCACTGCCCCCTTTGGCTCAACCACAGCAACACTAGGAGACCTAAATTTTGGAAGACAAAGACCAAGCTTGTTTACAATGCCAACAAAAGCTGCGGTGGTAAGTATGTATCGCTGTTGTCATCGGGACTGGCAGGAGGAAGGTTTGCGATGCTTGACTTAGGTGTTGGCTCTGGATCCAGAAGGTTTGAGGCCTCTGAAATCAAAACAAAACCACACTGGAGAAGTTAATAGGTGATCAAAGCAATCCCAAACTGGGATGAGGATCAAAACACTGAAGCTGCAGTCCCCTTCCAAAATGCTGAGGGCTGTTCTTCCCAGAGGATCTTTCTGAAACAGTCAATGACACCACTGTTTTTGTCTGTCTGGCGAGAGCAGCCACTTGCAGTCTTGTCTTGATGACATCAGAAGGGATCACCAGAGAAGCAGCAGGCCCACCTGCTATGTCTCCAGCTTCCAGGAGATTTATACCTTCTACGTGTCCATTTTCATCAGCGAGAAGTAGTTTACAATGAGCATAAACAGGAAAGTAGATTTCAGAGAAGGGAATTTCTTGGAGGAAACACACTTTGCCACCCTTATACAGACCAAAAAGCCCCAAGCCCCAGATCACATTCAGCACACTGACTCTGGGTCATGTGGTGATCTCTCCAGCCAACTGCAGGTGAATCTTCACTATCTCCAGTGGGTTGGTAAAGATGACTTGGGGGCTTCCAGCACAACCTCCAGCAGGAATCTCTGATGGCAGTGGAATAGAGACATTTCTTCTGATAAATTTATCTCAGACAAAAATCGTTACCAGTCAGTTTAAGGACCTTTTCTGGAGCAATGAGCTATAGTATCAGACCCCAGCAGAGTCCAAAGAAGCCCTCGTAACACAAGACTTTCTTAAAACAGTCAAAGCTATTTTTGAACATGACCTCCCCAACAACAGAGCCTGTGCCAGTCTGGTTCTGCATCCAGGTCTTCACCAGATCAATGGGATACATGGCAGTGGCCCCCACAGCTCTATCAATGGAGCCCAGAGTGAACCTGTAAGAAGACTCAGCAATCTGGAGCCAGAGATCGCTGTCTCTGAAGTTCTGCAAAGTTGTAAGGTAAGGCCCCCTCTGCCAAAGGGGCTATTTTCTCAATACCTACCAAAGTCAAGCACCCTGACGCTTATACAAATCTCAGAGCTGGTAGAGGATATCCATTTCCAGTGGGGTGAAAATGGATTAGCATAAGGTACTCTGAGTAAATTCCTCTTTGGTGACTTCAATGTCTTTCCTTGTTCCAGATGAAGGATTACATATCTTCCAGACAAGTTCCATGTAAGGACAAGTTATCCAGTAAGGAGTTAAATGCATTGAAATAGAAGCTAACTTGGTGGGAAATACTTACTCCAGAAGCTGAAACTAAGTTCTTCACAATAGGAGTAAACATGTGAGACCGAATGCTAGCCATGATGTCACTGAAACCCAGACCAAAACTCATGCCACTTTTGCTTTTGTTGTTTAGAACAAAGGCCTGTCTTTTTGCATGTTCCAACTGAAGCTCATACAGGAATTGTGTGAATTCTGTGTAGTTAAGATGATTCTTCTGATTATGCCCAAAATACAGCTGGATAAATTGATAGCCCCAGTTAAAAGGGATATGATAGTGAATGATTGTCTGTCCATTAATTTCCTTGACATTTTCAAATGTCATTTTTCCATTACCACTCTTGTCAAACAATTGGAAAACCACTATGAACATGGAATCTGGAGCATATAAAACAGATTCAAAAGCCAAAAACTCTTGATAGGAGACCAACTCATCCTTGGTTTGATCAGCTACTCCTGCCAGGAGCTAAATGATCTTCAGATTACTATCTGATCATTGTGTAGTCCAAGATAGCACTGTACAAAATCTTCTGGAGCCATGTCACATTCTCCATAAACCTCAGTAATCATATATAGGAATATGTCTCTTAACTCATGAGGATCAGCTCGCTTGGAAGTCTGCACTTTGATGACCATGCTGTGCTTGGAAGCCAAGGATGAGCCAGAAAGATCTTTTAAAAGTAACAAGGAACCACAATGTAATAATTCAAAACATACAAGCTGATGCAAAGACAAGCAACATAAGACTGATAAGAGTCGATGAAAAAGAAGTCAATACAAATGACATAACGACTATTTGCAAAAGTAGTAGCAGAAAACTTACCAAACTTGGGGAAGAATTTAACATACATATAAGTGAGGCATGTATACCTCCAAATAGCATCAACCAGAATAAATATACATCCAGAAATATAAAAGTCAAGATCTCAAAAATTTAACACAAGCACAACATATTGAATGCTGTTAGAGAAAGAAACATCACAAATTAAGGGAAACACATCAGAGTCACAGCAGATTTCTCAATATGAACCATGAAATCAAGAAGATCTGGGAGTGAAGTCTTGAAAGAAAATGATTTCCAATGTACAATGATGTACCCTGCAAAACTCTCTTCCAAAATTAATCAAGAAGAGTGCCATGGAGATATCTAGGCAGTCTAAGTGCCTGCCCAGACAAGTGTGAAGAACCAGATTTGATCCCCAGTACCACTGAAACCAGGCAAGGTGGTGCATGCCTGTAACCCCAGTGATAGAGAGGCTGAGACAGGAAGATCACTATGAATCTGAGCTGCATAGTGAAACCCTATAACAAATACATATTTATTTTCTGTATTTTAGGGAAGGGTCTACAGGTTCAGGCTCTCACTGCTAGATTGGATTCATAGTGATTCTCCTATTTACAGCCTCCTAAGAGCTAGGATTACAGGGGAGCGCCACCACGCCCGGTCTCAATCACCCTCTCAGTGTGCCCCCGGGTAAGGGGGGCCGGCACAGCAGGCTGGGAGATGGAACTCCCAGATCCTGTGTCTGCCTAAGCAGGCACTTTAGTCTACTGAGCTATTTGGCAGGCCCCAAATACATAAAATTGAAAAAAAACTTAATGAAGTAAAATATGTCCATGACAAAGAACTAAAGAAATTCATGACCACCAAACCAACTCTACAAAGAGTACTGAAACATATTACAGAGAGTGGTCAAAATGACTGCAATTTCAAGAACAGAAACAAACCACAAAAAAAAAAAAAAAAAAAAAAAAAAAAAAAAAAAAAAAAAAAAAAAAAAAAAAAAAAAAAAAAAAAAAAAAAAAAAAAAAAAAAAAAAAAAAAAGGAAAGCAATTAAATGTGGAAGAAGTAGCTAATGAACAGTAGGAAAATAACAAGAAAAGATAAGCCAACACATAACAGTTATAACCACCAATGTAAATGGCCTCAATTAACCAATTAAAAATAAAACAGGTTGGCAGAGTAGATAAAAAAATAAAATACAACAATGTGCTATACACAAGAAACACATTTGACTCAAAAGAAAACTCATAGGCTAAATGTCAAAGCATGAAAAACAATACTGCATGTGCCAGAAACTCTGAGAAAATCAGGGTAGCTATTCTGTTCTCAGACAATGTGAACTTCATACCTAGAATGATTAAATAAACTAAGGATTACCACAAACTGATCAGAGGAAAACTTCAAAAATAAAAGATAACAATCATAAAAAAATAAAATAAAATAAAAAGATAACAATCATAAATATGTATGCACCAAATATGGAAGCACTCAACTGTATAAGATAAATTGTTTAAAAACTTAGAAGAAATGGACAGATTCCTAAATACATACAAATTACCAAACTGAATCAAGAATACATAAAAATTCTGAACAACCCAGTATCAGTCAATAAAATTGAAAATACAATCAAAAACTTACCAACAAAGAAAACATGACATCCTGATGGATTCACAGCTAAAATCTACAAGAAATTTAGAGAAGACCTAATGCCACCTCTTCTCAAACTTTGCAATGAAATCAAAAAGGAAGCAATTCTCTCAAACTCATTCCTGGAGGCAAATGTTACTCACCGTTAAACTAGAGGAAGACCTAACCAAAAAATAGAACCACAGGCTAATCTCTCTAATGAGTATATATGCAAAAATAAAATACTTGCAAACAGAATACAGCAAACCATCAATAAAATTATACAACATGACCAAGTGGGATTCGTCCCAGGAATGCAGGGAAAGTTCAGTATGTACAAATGTATAAATGTAATACACCACATCAATAGAGTCAAAGGCAAAAATCACATGATCATCTCAATAGATGCAGGAAAGCTTTTGATGAAGTCCAACACTCATTCATGATTAAAAACCCTACAGAAAATCAGAATACATCATCTACAACTCACCCTGACAAAAGTCATCTATGAGAAACCAAGAGTCAACATCATACTAAATAGACAAAAGCTTAAAGCCTTCCCTTTATAATCAGAAACAAGATAAGATTGTCCACTAACACCACTCCTAGTCAATATACTTCTGGAAATGTTAGCCAGAGCAATTGAATAAGACTGAAATAAAAGACATAATGATTGGAATGGAAAAAGTGAAATTATTATTTGCAGATCACATGATACTCTACATCAAAGACCCCAAAAATCTTCACCAAAAGACTTGCAGATTTAAGGCCAGCCTGATAGCTCAGCAGACTAATGCACCTACTTAGGCAGAGCACAGCTTCTGGAATTTGATCCCCAGCATGCCTTGCCAGCCCTGCCCTAAGGGCACACTGACACAGGGATTGAGGCTGGGTTTGGTGGCCCATGCATATAATCCCAGCAATTGGTAGGCTGAAAATAGGAGAATCACTAGAAGTCCAATTTATATAGTAAGACTGTATGCCCTGGAGACCCTGTCCTAAATACAGAAAAGAAAAAATACTTGTAGATTTAATAAACAAATTCAGTAGCATAGGAGATACAAACTCAACCCCCAAAAATCGATAGCATTCTATACACCAAAAATGAAGGCCCCAAGCAAGAAATTAACAAAGTCACACCTTTCAAAATAACACCCTAAAATATGAAATACTTAGAAATCAGTCTCACAAAATAGGTAAAATATTCACACAGAATTGAAAGAGAGATTGGAGAGGATTTGAGAAAATGGGAAGCTATTCCTTGATCCCAGATAGAAGAACCAACAATGTGAAAATGGCCATACTTCCAACATCATTATACAGATTCAATGCAATCCTGATTGAAATGTCTTAGTATACCTCACAGATACCTCACAGATCTAGATGAAACATTCCTAAAATTCATCCAGAGAACTGAAGAGAACTAGAATAGTAGAAGCACAACAGAGTGAAAAGAAAACTCACAAATAGGAAAAACATCTTAACCAATTGTCACTCAGACCAAAGACTTCTATCAGGAATATATAAAGAACAAAAAAAAAAAAAAAAAAAAAAAAAAAAAAAAAAAAAAAAAAAAAAAAAAAAAAAAAAAAAAAAAAAAAAAAAACACAATTCCAAGATCCAATCAAAAAATGGGCATCTGAGATGCATACACAGTCTCAGAGGGAAAAATATGAATGAAAAACAAATGCATGAAAAATTGGCCAATAGCATAAGTCACTCAAGAAATGCAAATCAAAACAACACTGAGATTCCATCTCACCCAGAAGGAATAGCTATCATAAGGAAATCAACCAATAACAACTGTTGGAGAGGCCGTGGGGGAATAAGAACCCTTCTCCACTCTTGTTGGAATGTAGACTGGTTTAGTCACTACAGAAATCAGTGCAGAGATTCCTCAAAAACTAGGATTAGAGGTTCCAGTAGACCCAGATATTCCCCTCCTGAACATTTTTTCAGAAGAATTAAAAACACCATACCACAGTGATATATATATATATATACATATACCCAATGTTTATAAAAGCACAATTTGCCATAGCTAAATCTTGGAAACAATCCAAATGTCCATCAACTGAAGAGTGGATTAAAAACAAAGATGTAGTCGGGCCAGCCAAATAGTTCAGTGGATTAAAGTATCTGCTCAGGCAGACGCATCAGCCAGGATTCAATTCGGGGCATGGTGTACTTGCAACAGAGACTGGCATGGTGGTGTGTGCTTGTAGTCCCAACTCTTGGGAGACTGAACACAGGGGGATCACTACAAGTCCAATCTATTTAGTAAGACCCTGTAGACCCTGTACTAAAATACAAAAGAAAACGATGTTGTATTTTTATACAATGCAGTATTAATGATCTATAAAAGAAGATGAACTTGAGGCTTTTATAGATGAATGGATATAGGCTATACTCATAAATGAAATAAATCAGACCTTCATGCATAAACACTGTATTGTCTCCTTAATATAAGAACCTGAAAGAGTAAATAAAATCTGAAATTTATAATAGATACAGTATACTAGAAAGAAAGTGAACATAAGGAATAAACATTTGTGATGAGGGAAAGGGGAAACGATAGATTAAAAAGGAAGAGGAAAATTCATGTATATGTATAGATAGGATAGCTAAGATAATTGCACTACTCATTTCTACCAGTTTTATAAAGGTAGCAGTTAATGCTTAAAATTTTTACTTTGAACAATTTTATATGCTTGTATCTACAATGTGGGCAATTACATTGACGATAGCAATGTGCAATATAATTACTATTGAATACCTACCATCTTGGTTTTTTTTCAAAATTGTGCATCATTTCTAATGTCCTATTACTTTTCTAGTCTCCTCAAAATACATGTTTTAAAAATAGTAACAGTAATAGTACCCATCTTAGCATCATTGTGCAGATTCAATATAATACTGTGCTTAGAAGATATTGTAAACAAAAAGAATCATAAGTTGCTGTTAATGCTCTTAAAGGACCTGCATCTTTCACCCATTAATTTTTTTCTCTTAATATTCTACTTTCCCACATGCATTCTTCCATAAAGCATGTGTACTTTAATCTATGAGTAGGTGACAGGTCATACAAGTACTTCAAGGTCAAAAATATTGGTAATTTTTAGACTAATGTTCAATCATATCCCTCTCTGAGAGAAACATCACAGAACTTCCCAAATGTCTAAGTTTATTTTATAGATCAACAAGGAGATCTGGTAACTAAAATATAGTCAGTCATGGATCTGTGAATTTATTTACCCCTGATCATGCTTTGGAGAATATGATTCAATGATTCATGGTCAACATTCCTCACTTTATGGTGACTTACTGTCCTATGGCATACTGACCTGCAGCATTTCTCATAGTTACTGGTTCTCTGCTTCCTGAACTCCTTTGGTTTTTCTTTGGGCTCTGTAAGAGGATGCCCTCCTGGCTCTTCTAATATGCAACACTGTCTGTCCACTTAATTTGCTTAGTTTTCTGCTTCTGCCCACCCTTAGTGTCTTACTATTGCTCATCAATTATTCAATGATTTGCTTCATTCTCTCAGTTCTAACTTGTACTCAAATTGACTTCCTTACCTATGTTTCTAGCCCTGATCATTCTCCTGATCCCAGACTATCCATGTACTTGCCTACTGAGAGATACTGGGTATTCAGAGATGAATTTTGTTATCTTTGATTATTGGCTTCATGGTCTCTCTCTGCTCGCAGAACTACTATCCTTGAGGAACTCTAATCATGATACCTAGACTGTGCCTTCTATTTCAACCCCCACATAACATTGATTAACATTCTTGACTGTTCGATTTTACCAACTGTTCCCACTATCTATCTTGTCTCCCTAACCCCTGTTTGCACATACTCCCTTGTATTAGTTACATTTCTCATTACTGATACAAAATACATGATACTCAAAGTTAAAGGAGAAAATGTTCATTTGGGTCAGTTTGTAGAGTTTTCAGTCCATAGTCAGTTGACTCCAAAACAGGATGGCATGGCAGAGAGACATGGCAGTTGAGAAATGCTACCTAGCAAATGGGCAGGCAAGAAAACATTAGCCTTCTTACTGTCCCTTATATTTTATGTGGGCTACTTACCAAGAGAATATGTAGCACTCACACCCTTACTGCTAGCCAGGGTTATGCCAAACCAATAAGTCGACTGATTTAGCAGTCACACACCCTGGATCCCAGTACCACCCAGTCTAGATCCAGCCAACTTAGAAAAGCCCTATAACTGCGTGAGGTTTTGGGGGAGAAATCTAGACACAAGCCATAACATTCCTGTTCCATCTCTGTTTCTGATTTCCAATTTTATAGCTGTGAAATCCACCCTTTATCCTATTAGTCAATTAAACTTTACAAATGAAAATCTGATCCTGTTACCTCTTCAGTAGTCCCAGATTGTTGCTCCATGATACAGCTCACATTCCTCAGCATGGTACACAGGCTTTTAATTAGCTCCCAACCTGCTAAGACACTCAACACATTCCTGCATCATTTCTATAATATATCTCTTTCTGCTCCATTGTTTCAAATTATCATTTTGCCTGCCCTCAAAAAAAATCTTTCTTGTTCTCTTGAAAACAGACTTCTGATAGTGCCTCTTATATTGTCAGGAAAAATTGTAAAGGATTTTAATTTGGGGAAAAAGTAAATAGACTGCTGAGTGACTTGTCTAGTTCACCCTCTACCTCTGATTGTTTCTGAGCTATCTTAGAACTTCATAAGTTGCAGAAAACTGTTAGTAATGCAAATGATTCTTGTCTATATGTATGTAAATCATCTTCAGTGGAATGCAATCAAATACCTTCTTGTGTATAGTGACCAGTTCTGCAAGATTTTCATCTATTTGCAAATTTGTTTCACTGCATTATTTGGCATTTCTGTACAATAGTTGGAAAACTCCTTTGAAAAGAGTTTTAAAACGTTTAACAAAATACAAGACAATTATATTTGAATTTTAAATAAACAATCAATTTCAGTATAAGTATGTTCTCACATAATACTTGAGAAATAATCACTCCTTTAAAGATATAAAATGCCTATTTGAATTTTAAATTTAACTAGGAATACTATATTTTATCTGATGATCTTGCCTTTGATTCGGTTTTAGCATTTTACCAGTTCCCTTCTTGTTAAAGTTTAAACTTTGATATGTATTCATTTTATGTCACATGAGATTTTACATTTTGATTTTACTTTTAAAAACTATGCTTAACAATATACAAGTTGTTTGTTTGTTTGTCTGTTTGTTTAGAAATGGAATAGAGGTGAGATAAGAAGGAAAGTCAACTAATAAATGTGTATTTTAAAATCAATCAAATGTCAATGGATAAGTAAAACTTACTGTCCCAGGGGACTCCTAATCCATGCAGTAAACATTCCTAAGTGTTGTGTCACCCATGCCAAGGCTGAGTGATAGTTACCCACCAATCCCTATATGTAGTCCAGCCTAGACCATTTTCCTGACTATGAACTGCATATTGATGATTGAATCTGCTTAAGGTTGGAAGAGTGATTTCCAACACATCAAATCTATTGTGGGGGTGACCAAGTAGCCAGCTCTAGTGACAACAACCAGAGGAGTTTGCATGTGCTCTAAAACAAACTCTATCAAGAAAAACACAAACAGCTTCAGGTAATCTGGCAAAAAGACTGGGTGTGGTGGTGTACACCTGTAATCCCAGCACTTGGGAGGCTGAAAATAGGAGGATCACTACAAGTCCAATCTATGTTGTAAGACCCTGTAGACCTTGTACTAAACACAAAAAATAAATAACCAAGCAAAAATGCACATTGCTCAATATAACTGGAAATCCCATCTTAATGAACACATATTTTTATGTAGTTTCCACATCCAGTTTTAGTATAAGGTTAACTATATTACACCATTCAGTGATCAAACACCTGGGATAAACAACTCCAAGACACAGTTTCAAGGAGGCAGTGCTCATTTTGGTTCCTTCCAGTTTCAAAGGTTTAGGTCCATGGTTGGCTGTCTTCGAGGCAAAAATATCATGGCAAAAGGCCATGGTAGAAGAAACTGACTTAATGGAATCCCAGAAGCAGAGTGAGGAGGAAAGAGCTGGACAAGAAGAGGTCAGAGACAAACTATAGGCTTCACAGACATAACCAATGGACCCTTCAACTGCACCCTTCCTTGTAAGTTTCCACAACTTCCCAGTAATGTCATCCAATTATGATTTCATCAAGGAGTTATTCAGCTGATAAAGTCAGACCCTTCATGATTCACTTGCCTTCCAAAACTCACACCTCAGAGTTCATGAGACTTTAAGGGAAAAATATTATATCTAAACTGTAACAGTTACTCATCCTTGACAGTTTCCAGCTCTCTACTCTTTCCAGTATCTCAGTGCTTAATTCAGTTATCTGCTGGGTTGATCCAGCTATAACTTCCTGGTAATTGCCCTGTGGTGTAAGACATACAGATGTGAACTACTATACTGTGCTGCCTCTTCTCTTTCTTGTCTGCACCCAACTTCTTTCCGAGTCAGGCTCTCTTGGAGAGTGCCTATCATGGGAGAAATAAACAGGGCATGGATGAGACAACAACCTCAAAGTATCCATCAGTATATGCGAGTTTCCTTGTAGAGGGACACCTGATCATGGCTCAGGCAACCAGACATTAGGTCACTAGCTGAGATAACAACATCCAGAAATAGGCTGAGTGGATAAAATGCATGACCACTTCTTCTGAAGTCTTCTCAGGGAAGGTGTGGAATTTATACCCATTCTCCCAGAGAGTCCCAGAAAGAGCTACTGCCTACGTGATCCCTTGCTGATTCACAGGGTGATGAACAGTTTTTACAGTCCTGAGATCATTGCCCTTCATATAGACTCCTCTAATAGAAGCTCTGTACCTCACCTATTGTTCTGAAAATAAGTAGCTCCCACAGATAGAGGAAAAACTTCCAAAAGACAAAATTTAAGTCTCATTACTGTTTATAGCCCCAATTCCTGGTAGGTAACCCAGAAAGGTTTATTGAATGAATGACTGAATAACAGAAGGAAGGTACTTTCAGTGATTTAAGGGAAGAGGAAAATTAAAGTAGGCTTCGGTAAAGGGTAATGTCTAAGTAGGATCGTGAATGATAACAAAGCATCTGCATGGATAAACAAGTCATTTCAGAAACAAAAGTCTCAGTAAGAAAATATGTGGAGAGAGTGGATATATTCAGGAATGTGATTGTGGTTTTAAATAGAAAATATTATCTTTCTCTACATATGTTGGGTTCATTGCCACCCACTCGAAAAGTGGGTGTTTTAGGAGTTTGACTTCTAGGAAGGTCTTTAAAAGGAATGACAGAGCTGTGCCATCCCAGCCTTTGTCACAGCTTCTTTCAAAGTAAATATCACCCTGAAGCAGCAGTGAATGTTTCATCTGCAGCAGTTTAGTACTGAAAGGTACTAACACTGCTGTCATTTTCCTCCCAAGAGGCCATAATTGCATTGTATCGCTTGTGCAATTAAAATTGCACACCGGTGTAAAGATTGGTGGATATACAAACGGTATAATTAAAGTCATTCTTGGGTTGTTTTTACTTCCTTAAAAAGAGAACTTTGAAAAATGGAATATAAAAAGAAGACGAAAAGGAAAAACCTTTTATCCTGGCATAATATCAGAGTTCCTTACATATCAAGTAATTTGCTTTGTCAACTTAATCATGAAAGCTTGAATATCTCTGTCACTTCTTCCTGAGGTTTGCTAATTTTTATTTAAAGGTTGAGAGATGAAAAATAAGAAAAGCTTCAAGGAAAAGGAACTTAGGAATCTCTGAGTGATGAAACAGCTGTGGTAGCTGTTGTGGCGTGTATCTAGATGTGCTCCCACAAAGCTTCATGAACTCATAGGTGGGGTATTACAGAGGTGACTGGTTCTAGGGCACATGATGCTGGGATTAAGGAAGTGTGGTGATGGATTAGTTTATGGGTTTATCATAGTTCTGGGTGTGGATAGAGGGAAGGCCCATCCTGAGTGTGGACAGCACCACCCGAAAGGCTTATAACCTGGGCTGGATAAAAGGGAAAGGAGGCTTGCTCTTTGCTGCCTCCCGCCTGCTTTGCCACAGGGCTATTTCTCCTCTGCGATGCCCCTGTGACCCTGCCTCAGATCCAGCCAACTATAGACTGAAACCTCTACAAACTGTGAACTGAACTAAACCTTCCCTCCCTTCACTTTGCGTGTTGGGTGTTTTGTAAAGTAACTAAGTTGTCAGGGATCACAGATTGTAAATTGACTCTAGAGGATGTCTGAGGCTGTCCTTGTCCTGCCCTTTGAGTGAGATTGAAGCATGGAAACTGCCTACTTTCTCCTGGTCGCGGCTGAAGCACTACAGCCAGCGATATTGTAACACATACAGAGCAAGATAAGATTTGCTGAGGATGCTAAGAATTTGAAGCAACATAGTAACAGTAGCGAATAATTCCCCTTGAGGAAACTACAGTCTCTGTATTTCCTCTTGCCTCATCCTTGCAATGCTTTGTTCTTCTTATGAGCTATCGTTCTATTGATACAATCAGTAAATGCTGAGATTCTGGCTGCCTCATGGCCTTTTGTTCTCTGTGAGCAGCCGGTCATCCCACTTCTCCATTGCATTATCACTTTTGTCTCTTGCTCTTTCTTTTCACCATGTGCCATGACACATTTCAGGATGCTGGGGACTCTCAGCAAGAGTCCCTAAGAGAGAATGGCTAAGATTCCTGAAAATAAACAAAGTACATCAAGAAATGTTAATTAAAGAATATTTAAATTTTAAATTGAGCATTTAATGGAATGGAATGGAGTAGAATGCAGCACAATACAATACAATGCAATACACTGCATTTTTAATCTGTGATAAACAATGGAGAATGTGGAGAACATTCTAACCTTAAGTAGGAAGTACATCAGTGATTTCATGACAGTATTTGATCAGTGTGATAAGGAAGTCTGAACTCTGGGATCCAATGAGTGGGGAGAAAAAGACAAATCAATAAAGGGTAATTGAACACTCAATCATCAATCTAATGAACCTAATGTAGGAATGTAACAAGCCTTGTCTTGACTTGGGAAAGCATTCCTATCCAGAAAAGAGGGATTGCATGTTTGTATGTAAGCATTTGTGTTTGCTATTTATGGTCAAGTTGTGAAAAGAAAGCACAGATGGATCTGGTAGATTCATTTCTATTGGACCTATCCTCTGGTAAGTAAAGTGCCACTCCCTACATTTAAGAGTTAAGAACTACAAGTGTTTGAGGTAGAAGTATCTGGGGAATGATCTTAAATATTGGAGTCAAACTAGCCTCAGATATGTAATCTTAGTTTTCTCCCCATAGTTCTATATTATTTTGAATGAATCTTCTTATTCTCTCTAAACTTTAATTTGTCTACCCACAAAGATATCAATAGTTTATACCATACAGGATTATTTTGAGCATCAAATAATTAGTGTGCAAAAATCTCTTAGGAAAAGATGTGGAAAATTATAAGTGCATAATGTTTTCTTTCTACTTATCAACAATCCAAAAAATTGAGGCAAATGAAAATTAATATTGATTCCACAGTAGAAAAGCAATCTATAGCTGTCTGCTGTTCTCTGTAAGTACATAATATAATAGGCCTCTAGGCTTTCTCAGCAACTCTCATTTTCTACTTGATCAACATACAACAGCTGAAAACATACACATATGCCAGAATTTATATATATATATATATATATATATATATGAATTATACTAAGAATTGTATTAGGAACAGGGAGTGAGGCTGTGAAACGGTTGGAAGAAACAGGCATTTACATGATCAAGATACTTAGATTACTAGTCTTACATAAAAGTGTGAACAAATTTGAATAAAATGGCACTAAAGACCAACCAAATGATGAGTTTAATCCCCAGTTCCGCCAAAAAAAAAAATAATAATAACCAAATGAGTGTTTTTCTTGTTTTGCACTCTTTTGAGGAAAAAGCTGACACTTAAGCAGAAGTAAATTATAATTATACCTGTTTTGACAATAAAAGACATTTTTGAAGTGATATTCTAAGCAGATACATACAGGGTTCTCTTTAAAATAATACTGTGAGTTTTGGAATAAAATACTTAGCTTCAAAAAAGTAAAGAGAAATCTTCTCTCAGAACTAAACATTGGTCGAGTAAAGGCGGCGTACAGTGGGAACATCCCTGGCCAGGGAAGAACAGGGTCAACAATTCAGGGCCATCAATCTATTCAGATTCTGCATCTGGAGTTGGCCATTCTACAAAGCTCCACTAAGATGAACCTCCGCCATCTCTGAACAAACATATCTGATATGCTGGGTAAGGCGTGGTGGCGTCACAGGTACTGCTGCTGTCCTGGGATGGGGAGGGCCCTCAGAACGTTAGGAGTAGGAGGACAGCCAAAGGGGCCTAAATCCGGTTTTCAGCACTCAGTCACCTGACAGTTTCATCCTTCCCTTCTGTATTCAAAAACAAATGTTTGGTAATAGATCTAGGTATCATTCAATGTTAAGGAACACAAACAAATGAACACAAGAAAAAGCACAAGAAACCTTTGGTAATTCATCAGGGCAGGCACATCAGAAGCTCTATTTATTTATTTTAGGTGCAGAATTTATTTATTGGGGGAAATAAAAGCTTCTGTCAGAAAGAGACATAATTGGCTGCAAGTGGATTACCAAGAAACCTGTCTTTTTTTTATAGAGCAAACTCCATGAGGCCAGTTGGAGCCAAGGTGGGGAAATATACAGCTCACAAAGTGGGCATGAGGTGGGACAAAGCTATGGACAGCCCATAAAACTACAAGTATAACTGCTCAGGTACAACTGGTTAAATCAGGAAGCATTATTTTTTAAAAGATACTATCTGTACATTTAAATTGCTCACTACTTATTAAAGTAGTGTATAAATTATATAATGAAAAACAAACAGGTGATATACACCTAGACACAGCTAGAGAATCTAGTCTTAAAGGCACACGTTATATGCAGCAGAATGCAGAACTTTTATTAACCTGAAATTATATATACATATATATGATTTTATTGGCCTGTAATAAACTATTCTCATTTAAAGTGAACTTTTAGGGCCAGGAGATGGCGCAGTAAAATAAGCAATTCCCTGGTAAGTACAAGAGCCTGAGTTCAATCCTCAGTTCCTCAAAAAAAGAAAATAAATAAATAAAGTGAACGTTTTTCGTTGCATTAGCAGTAAGAACAGTTGATAAGCCACTTTTTTTGTTTGTTTGTTTTGTTTGATGGTACCAGGGATCAAACATAGGACCTTGCGCTTGCCAGGCAAGGACTTATTCCATTAAGCTATCTCCCCAACCCCAAGCCATTTCTCTAGAAGGAAGAATAGCTAACCACTCACATACTTCTCACCATACTTCACTTAACATAACAAAAATATGCACTACAAATAGCTCAGTGGATTAAAGCACCTGTAAGCATGTGCACGGGTCTGGGGTTCAATCCCTATACCTGCTGTGCCAGCCCCACTCCTAGGGTTCACTGAAACCACAATTGAGACTGGGCGTGGTGGCATGTGCCTGTAATCCCAGCTCTTGGGAAGCTGTAAACAGGTGGATCATTATGAGTCAGATCTAGTAGTGAAACACTGAACATCCTGTAGATGCTTTCTAAAACAAAACAAAACACTCTTTTGGGGTTGGGGAGATAGCTCAGTAGAATAGGCACCTTGGCCTGGCAAGCACAAGGTCCTGAGTTCAATCTCAGGTACTGCAAAAAAAAAACTACTTTCTCACAAAAATATGCACTGGGAAGTTTCCAAGATAGCATGTAGGTTTCACACACAAAATCTTCAGTTCTGTGACGAAATGTCAGCTACAACGCATTTAATCTGGTACAAATGTTACTACCTTAATATTTGAGATGATCAGTTTAAGCTAGAAATAACTTAATTTCAAAAAACAATGATTATATTAATCACAGAAATTAGAAAATATTTTAAACAATATACCAGAAAAGTGGAACAGATGATAAATCTGTCTTTTAAAAATTATAACAAATGAATGAAATTCAAAGTATTCTACAGGCTGGTGGAACTCAAATCTAATTTCTGAAGTGAAAATAAGACAAATGAGATATTGGCAATACTGTCCCACAGGTCCCCTAAGCTAATTAAAATTAAACTTGCTTGTTGTTCTGAAGAATGTGAAGGGCCCAAGGCAATGTGACTCAAGACAGGTAGAAGTTGTTATCACCCAAACATTGACTTGGACTAGTTAAAATGTGATTAATCTGTCACAGGAGTGTTTGTTTTCTTCTGTTTGTTTACTTTTTTTCCCCCAATAATGAAGATTGAATTGCTTTTGTTGCTTTCTGGAAATTTTTTTCTTTATTTTCTTTTCCCCACAGGATCTCACGAAGTTACTAAACCACACAAACTACTCCTTCTGCCTCAGCACCCCCAGAGTTCTGAGATTACACTAACCTCAACGTTGGTCTTACAGTCTTTTTCAATAAACACAAACGATCATATTTTACAAAATATACAGCCCAACAAAATGAATTCTCAAATCAATTCCAGTGCCCCTCTTTAATAACAGGTGTATTCTTCTAAGCAGAAGAGGGAATAATGATTTTCTAAAAAGGAGGAGTTTACTTTATAAAGAAGCAGATAAGACCAGGAAGAAAGAAACTAGAAAAAGAAAAAGTAAAGTAGGCAGAAGGTAGAAAAGAAGTAAAAGACAAATGAAGAAAAAAAATGATTAATAAGAATAGTGTATAAACATATTTACACTAAGAATTAGAAATTTTTAATGATTTTTCTCAAAATATAATCAAAATGTTACTTTTGTGCTGTGTTATTAGTTCTGTAACCTGAAGGAAAGCCTTATTCTCCTTTGTGCTCTGCTTCAGAGGCAGACAATCACCGAGTCACCCCCTGCTGCCTCAGAATCAAGCCAGATCCAGAACTGCAACATACTCACTGAGTACTTTTTGGTCGAATACTGACAGGCACTGTACGAAAGATAACCGGGCAGCTCCGGCCCTCATGACCCCCTCTGCCCTGCATTCCTGACGTGCAGTTTCCAGGTTAGTGTAATCTCAGAGCTATGGCACTCGGCAGCCATAGTTCGGCGTTGCTGCACACGCCTCCATGCACCTGTCTGCCTCCCTGCCCAAGACAGAGAGGCATGAACCTCCTGTCTGTTCCTGCGCCCACACCACAACCTTTGCTTGCGAAGCTCAGCCTGCTACCTTATTGCAGGAGGCAGGTGGTGCACGAGCTTTGGATTTTCTCAACCTGGCTTAACAAAACCAGTCTAAACTCCTCCAGCTGGTGTGCTTGCCTTCAACACACAATGTGCCCTCTAGCATTTGACCTGGAGCAGCTGTTGCTCCTGTCACTTCCCAGTAAATGCGCAAGCCAGATGCACTGTGTCCTCCTTTGGGCATACACTTCCTGTTCCTCTCCACCTCTTCCTAGATTTAGGATACCGCCTGCTTTTCTCAAACATTTCACATCTATGCTTTGTTAAAGATTCACATCAAAGACTCATTTCTCCCATGAAGATTCCTACATTAAGCTTCATATCAACTTCATAAAATCAGAGTCTGAAGAAATTTATGGAATTTTATGAATTTATATACAGTTCACAAGAAATGACCCTGGAATTTTGCCCCTCATGTCCAGTTACAAGAAGCACATTGCAGAACTCCAACACCAAACTAGAACTACGAGGAGGCAGATCTTGCTTTTAAATGCAGTGTGAATTCTTCCCTGTATTCTTTGTTTGCTTTTTCATTTATATTAATCCTTCTTAGATTGTCTTTAAATATCTCAAATGTCAAGGACTCAATCTACCATTTGTGCATCCTCTATTAGATTTATATTCAGAGCCATTTAACATTGTTTGACTCTCTCCTTTGATCTACTTCTCTAGTGAAGTTTTTCCCAACTCTCCACTCTTATCAAATCTGAATGATACAAATATAATTTGCACTTTTCAGATTTGGTCGCTATCTAAATTGCTAGAGACTAACAAATGAAATATGAATGCAAAGCTCTGACATCAAGCTCCCAATTCCTTCCACTACAAAACACACTGCTTCACACAATATGAGACACAGAGAGGACGTGTGGCTAATGCTTGCTAAATGAATAAAGGAAGAACTCAATGACAATGTAATAAAAGTCACCCAAGTAGAGATCTATATTATGATAATACAAACTTCTTACAAATCAATTACATGGTTATCTTCCTGAAGGGAATGAAATGCCACAGAAGATTTTGAGAAGGAAATTAAGCAATGGCCTTGGAGAGATTAAGTAGTGAAAATGTTTAAGGCAAAATCAAATGAAAGGACATTGATGGGAGGAATGTCCTTGCTACCAAATCAAGATTCTGGAGCGTTGACTTCTTGCATGCAGCACTAGTGCTGCGGAGCTTTGAAACCGGCCAGTCAGCAACTCCACGTCTCTTCCATTTATCCCTGTGCCCCAAGTATATGGAACTTTCATATACTGCTTTCATTTCTTATTAAAATAAAGCAATAGGGGTAGAGTAGATTATGATTGACTACTCTTTGATTAGTTTATGACCATATGCCCTATACTGTTCTTCCAACAAACTTGAGAAATACTGAGGGGAAAACAGTAAAACACGTACAACTTTCCACAAGAAATGTAAACATGGATGAATAAAATGAAAAATAGCAATCACTGGGTTTGAGATGTTATATGAGATATCTGTTGTAGTTCTTTTTACTATAAGAAGTTCTTTTTACTACAAAAAGAGCTACAATAGATATCTCATATAGAACATCTCAAACCCTGTCCTAATATGTCTTACAGATTGCCCAAAGAGGACTATAGTTTGCAACTTTCCTCCAACATTCAATACCACAGTTTTCCCTCCATGGGAGTTTATATCCTAAGAATCAATTACTTTGACTACAAAGAAGATAACATGATTCAGAATACTTTGTACAGTGCCATGACTAGAGGAGTCCCCCTAGTGTGCACCATGTGATACTGGCTTCCATAAAATCAGTCACGTTTTATAATTTCATTATGTTGTTGTACAACTTCTCTAGCATTTTAGAATGCTGCTATTTATACTGTGATGCTTTTCTGTCTATCCACCTCTGTTTGCAGTGCTTGATCTTCAACCTGTAATTGAATAATATATTACACAAACCCCCATTGCTTGCACAGTGTGATAGCCTCTACATTTGATGACTTATCTGTATGGACTATGAAATACCTCTCCTCATACTGGCTGGTACATCTCCAAGAGCAAGTTCAGCTTACTCTGTAGGAGCCCAAATCTAAGTCTCAGTGACTTACTTAGCAAAGGCTTATTTCTTGGACACATGCAACCTTGTTCAGGTTTTCTGTGGCTCTGCTCCAGTTATCTTCAAGACCAAGAGTGAGGACCACTTCTAGAATGTGCCAGTGTTTAGATGGAAGGGAAAACGAACATGATAGGTCCTCACTAGGACCCTTGAGTGCTATGCTCTAAGGTGGTACACATCACTTTCTTGGACTGACCAAGTCACAGGGCTAAAGCCCATCTTAGTGAAATAGGAAAATACACTCATCATCGGAAGGAGGCAGTGACCTTTTTTATCACAAAAGTTTCATGCATTCTACAAGTTTCCTGCTTTCTGCTTTCTAGGCCAACCCAGATTTTAGAATCAAGTTGCAAGTCAGTCATATAATCCTGACTGAATTATTCAACAGGCACAGTAATGAATTTAATTATTATAGTTTTATGTTCAAATTCCATTTGCTAATACATATATTCATTTTTCATATTCTCACTCCTATCAATTTTGTATTAAACAAAATTTTCAAGTTTACTCCTGTGTTTAGAACACAAAAAGCCTATTTTTTTCTAATATCTTCTGACACAGTGATTTTAGAGAGTAATACATTCTGCATTTAAATAGTGGTAAATACCCAATTTTTAGTCTATTACCCTCTGAATGCTGTTGTTATAGATTCAACATGCAAAGAAACAAAAATATCATTTGTCTGTGTAAGAGTAATTTTAAACATGAACCTTATATAGAATAGTTTACAATTTATGCTTGTTTACTATGCACCCCAATAAGGATTATGTGTTCCATAAAAAGTTAGATAAACTGTTGCAACTTTTATTTTTATCACAAAATTAAACTCCGTTTAAACATTTACTTTTTGCTTAGGAATCATGAATCTTCTGTTCACAACCTAGGGTAATAATTATGATGCATACCACATGGCCCATAAAGTTATTCACCATTGTCTTGAATAAAGCCACAGCCCCAGTGATGATCATAAACCCTCACCATTTTGTTCAATTAAATGAAAGTTACAACACTCTCTCTGCAAACAAAAGCAATCTTTCAGAGTGCATGGATGAAATTACCAAGCTGAATGAAAAACACATGGAAGAAAAATGAAGGATAAATTCCAAACTCACATTAATGATCTTCACACAGATCTTCATTTTGTGTAGAAAGGGAATGTCCTCTTTCGATTCTGCTAAAAATGATTTGTAGTATGGTTATGCATAAAGTAGGGGATTCATTCTCAGAACCAAAATGTAGGCTGTAAATAATTCATAATTAAACATACAGGAAAGACTTTTATGGATTATATATTTTGTGTAAAGAAAAGCAAGCACAAAAGTAACTAAGGAGCAAGTTTATTCTCATCTATTTGGTTGATGCTGTGCTTTCTAGAAATGAAGAAAAGAGAACCAGGGTACCAAGGACTGAACATGACACAGTACGTGGTGGAGTGTGCTGTGCATCATCCCCTTATCCAAAGCCACACTTTTTAGATGCCCTCAGAAAAATTAGAAGATGATAGGCAACAACATAGCCTCTGAGAATAAAAATGCTTAAGATTGAAAATGATTAGATATTATCTAGGATCATTATATTGCCGTTTCTTAGTGATATTTCTATTTCTTTTTTTTTTTTTTTTTTT
>PVKA01002701.1:52304-66640 GCA_004027165.1 Ctenomys sociabilis | reverse complement strand
ATCCTGTCAGCTAGGTGGCCAATTTTAGTTGTTCTGCAGAACTGTTGCCCTTTTGGGGGGCTGATGGCTTCCTGGGAAATAGGATGAGTTTGAAGCAGTACTCTTTTCAGCGGCTGCACGTTGGCCTGCAGGGACTTGCTAGATTTGTTCCGCTACCTTGGTTCCACCAAGGTGCCAATGGTTCAGGTCACCTTCTTGTGAATAAAGAAGGTGACCGGCCACCCACAGCTCCTCCAGACTGAATCCCCTGCTGGCTCCAACTTTGGTGTGGTATCGCACCGCGGGACAGCACACGATGGGCCAGATACATCCAGAAGCAGGACTTAGGGCGATGTAGCATTCTTTTGTCTACCGGGCCTTGCACCCGAGGATCCTCCCAGCTGGCTGATTGAATCACATAGCCACACGCCACTGCCAGTTCTTGTGGAAGTGGGGCTTCAGAATCATGCCATTCTGGCTGGGTGCCATGACTGCCTCTTAGGCCACGCATCGGCAGAACCAAAAGGTCATCCATTTCCTATCATTTGGAACAAATGACAGGAACAAATGATACGTAGGATACCATACAAATCGTGTTCCCTACAGTATGAAAATGGCAATATTGAGTCTGACCTTAATATATTCAGAGTCTGCATGTGACTCAATGAAAAGAAGTCATCGGCCTTGAGTTTCAAGAGTTTGGTTTTAATATAGAAAGAGTAAATTTCAGAATCATTTGTATTGACAATTTCTGCCCCATACTATTCTGCAATTCTATATATTTGACTCACGCATGGCTTGATCCATCAAGAACCCAATTGCGTTAGACTCTCCTCATCATTCATTTACTCAGTGTTCATAAATTAAAGAAGAAAACAGGATTTGGTAGAAGTTATAAGTGAGCACACTCAAGCCTTGGAGGAACAAGCACCAGTGAAAGCATAGCTATCACAGTTAGTGTGTGTCTCAAGCAACTTTTCAGGAGATTCTCCTGAAAAATTGGTGAAGCTCCCTTCTATATGTTCCAAGTAGGTCTGGAGGTGTGGCCTTGGGATCCGTGTCTGGCCTCTTACCCCTTCCTATGTGCTGCTGCCCCACTTAGCATCCTGGCCACCATAAACTAAGAAACTTTGCCTCACCGTGTTCCATCCACCAGCATATTCTAGCCTTCAACCTAGCTGACCATGAAATGAACCCCCTTAAAATGTGAGCCAAATGAAACCTCTCCTCCCTTAAATGGTGGGTGTTAGGTATTGTGACTAGTGACAGGAAAACTAAGGCAGGATCGCTGTGAAGTCACAGTGGAGTCATGACAAAAGAAACTGAATTTATACAACATGAGTTATGACCAGCTCTACTCCTAATCTTCAACACTGCCCTTTGGAGTTTTTATGTTTTTCTCTATAACTTTGTGTATTTGGTACAGGGTCTCACTACACAACTCAGACTCATAATAATCCTCCCATTTTCAGCCTCCCCAGCACTGGGATTACAAGTATTTGCCTGTACAGTCTTGGTGGCTGGCTGAGCACACCGAGGACAAGGTGATCATGGCATATGGTGCCAGGGTCGAATCCCAGCCCCTGCACTTGCCTAAGCAGGCGCTCAGTCCACTGAGCTATCATGCAGGCCCTCTGTCTCTATAATTTTACTTTGGCTTCTTTTCAAGGTATAGGAAGTCTTATGGTGTGTGAAATACCTACTATGAACTAAATTTCAGTCTATTCTAACAATTACCCAGCTGTTTATTTGCATTCATTACATAGATGTGAACTACTGTAGCAGCAGTATGACAAAGAATGTGAGCATCCAGAATCTTTAAAGACTGAATACAAAATAATACTGGAATCCATGTGTGTTAGTTGATACACTGTGTCAACTTGGCTGAATCAGCTCAGGCAGTTCCTGGGGGCCTAGCCCTGCAGGTAAGCAGGGCCCAGGAATTGAGGAAGGCTTCCTGCCACTCTGCCCCACTTCCATGGAGAAGTCCTGGTCTCCTGAAAAGCTTGATCTTCCCAGCTGCACCACTTTGGAGGAGCTACAAATGGGCGCCGCAGCTTCTGTTCCTCCTCCTCACGCTCTTCATTGTTTTCTGCTGTGTGAATTACTGTTGTTTGCCTTGGAGCCAGTGGAATATGGACTGAACTCTCCAGTAATTGTGAGCTAAATACTTTTCTTTCCTGTATTTTGAGTGTCTGGTACTTGCCCCAGCAACAAGTTAAAAAAGTAACTAAGATACCATGTCATAAAAATACATCAATCAGAGTACATAGGAGTGAATTAGAAAGGCAAGAACTTAATAATTTAAGGTCAAATTAAATGAGGTTAAACATCTCATTAACATTTTTTGGGTTTTGTTGTTATTGTTTTTAACATCAGAATCTTAGTTTTAATAGTCACATAGGATGAGAATAAATAGCATAATTTCCCAACTTTCTTTGAAATTAAGGGATGATTATGTGACTCTTTTTTGTTGTATTTTTGTTTTGTACTTAGTACAGGGTCTACAGGGTCTCACTACGTAGATCAGACTCATAGTGAGCCACCTGTGTTCAGCCTCCAAGAGCTGGGATTACAGGGATGCACCACCACACCCAGCCTCAATCACCATCTCAGCATACTCTGAGTGTGGGCTAGCACTGTACCCAGGGATCGAACCTGGACCACTGCACCCTGTCTAAGCAAGTACTTTAGTCCATTGAGCTATCTAGTCATCCCTTGTGACTAATTTCTGGCTAATGAAAAGTTAATAGAAATGTATGTTAAAGTGTTCTAAAAATGAACCCAAGTAAAGCTCATGATAGTTCTTTGCACGGCCTGTTCACTACTTTCCTTCCTACTCCTGGCTAGAATGTAGATACATTGTCAGTGCTTCGTGGCAGTAAGTTGAAATGGACCTGAATCTCTGACATCTTGGTGAAGATATAAAACAACCTTGAGTTTCCTCCTTCAGAGATTTTTTTCACATGATAAATTTTCCTGTGACATAAGCTACATATTTCTATTATCAAAACAGGACATAATCCCTACTGATATTCTTTCAGATCTGCAGAAGCAATACCTGAAAGATGAAATAAAATCTATCTCTCCTGAGGGAGAAAAAAGGCGATGACAGAAATTATTGTTGCTGCCATGGAACACGGAAGAACAAACCATTTTGTTACTGAGGCCAACATTAAGAATAACATAATCAAAACACAGACACTTGGTCCAGAAGACATAAACACAATCTTCCTTCAACCACTTCTGAACAAGGAGCTCTAGACTTCATATTGCAGTGGCCAACAAATTCCTTTTCTATAAATCATTTTGTACTGAGTTTTCTGCAGTTTGCAAAGGGTACATAAATGGAATATGGAAGCTTTAGTAAGATTTTTCTAGTACGAGTGACAGCATAGCTGAAATCCAAAAGATTGGTTGCAATTACTTGGGCTAAAAGAAGAGAGATAACTTACCAAGGAGAAGAATAAGCATGTGCCTAGGAGTGGTGGCATGGAGAAAAGGTGGTATCTATGTTGAGCTCTCACCTGATGTATGTGAAAGGAAGAGCCTGATATAAATACCAGGATAATTAGAGTACAAAACTAAGAAGGAATACGAGTAGTATAGTGAAAGTGTAGAGGACCACATAGCAATGTTCTGTCAAAAGCCGCCATTGCTTAACATTCTAAGCATGTTGAGGTCCCGTGGAAGTGACTGAAACAAAAACATGACATGATTTAAGGAGGTCCACATCACTTTGTCTGGAGTATGAAGATCTAATTGAGAATACATAATTGAGAAACCAATGTAAAAACCATATTTTAAACAAAGTGCAAGAGCCAGGAGTGTCAGACTCAGACAAGAGATATAATGGCAGCAATGGAAGTCAGAGTGATGTAGAGCCAAAAGCCAAGGAATACAGGCAGCCTTTGCGCTACAGGAAAGACAAAGAACTTCATTTTCTTCTATAGTTTTCAGGAGAAACTCAGTTCTTTTAACACCTTAACTTTGCTCCTTAAGGTCCGTTTTAGACTTGTGCACCCTGAGCTTTAAGATAACAAATTTGTATTGTTTTACGCCAAAAATAAAGGTAATTTCTATGGCTCATGAGAAAGATAGAGTTTGGATGAGGATGTTAGTATCAATAGACATAAATTCATTTATTTTTTATGAAAAAGCACATTTTATTGGAAAGCAGAGAATAAACATCACAGTGACCACAGACAAAGGCCATTCAGTAGGCACCTTATATGTCGTACTGGAAAAGGCATGCCATGTTATCAATAAAAATCAACTCTCTTCCTCAGGGTACCTTCCCAAATCTCATCCTTCTCAGGGTTTGAGTAAGTCCCAACCACTTGCCTTAAAGCAGCTGTGGTTCACTAGAGATACAGCCCCTTGGGCATATCTTCGTATTTCTTTTTTCTTTTCCTTTTCGTTTCTTTTCTTTTTCTTTTTTTTTTTTTTTTTTTTTCTTATGGAACCAGGGATTGAACTCAGGCCCTTGCACTTGTCAAGGAAGCGCTTATTCCGCTAAGCCATCTCCCCGGCCCCCTACTTCTTATAAGGAGCATTCTCTAAGTTTCTTAAGGTCTTCGTCTGTCACTTTCATTCTACATTCTGTCAGCACCATCAGACCAGCTTCTGGACAGATTGCCTTGACAGCAGCACCAGAGAGATCATCCTTTGCCACGATCAGGTCGTCGAGGGTTACATCATCGGCCAGCATCATCCTGCTGGTGTGAAACTGAAAGATGAGCTTCTTTGCATTTTCACTAGGCAGGAGGAACTCAGTCTTCCTCTTGATGTGCCCTGGTCTGATTAGCATTATGTCCAAAATTTCTATTCAGTTTCTGGCCATGTTAACTTTTACGTCTCCTCATAAGTCAAATCCATCCAACTGGTCCAACATTGTTCACTGAATTTTCTCTCTCACCTCCAGAGTTTGAATCACATCTTTTTGTCCCAATGGTGTCAATTTCATCAGTAAACATGATGGATGCTACATATTCAGCAACTCGAAATAATTTCCGTACAAGTTTGGGCTCATTGCCCAGGTACTTCTGAATAAATTGAGAGCCAACCACTCTCAAGAAAGTGGCCAAAGTTTGGTTTGCTACTGCTTTTGAACAAGGTTTTACCTGTTCCAGGTGGACCATAGAGAATGACCCCTATAGGGGGCTTTATACCCATCTCTCCATAGTATGCACGATGAGTGAGAGGAAGCTCCACAGAACCCTTAATTTCCTGGATTTGGTTGTCCAAACTGCCACTTTAGGCATAAATTTCCTAGGGGCCTTATCCACCTTTATCACTGTGACCAGAGGATCTGTGTCATGCATCAGCACTCCAATCTCAGCATGCACCTTGAGAGTGAGTAGGACTGAGCAGCCTGGTTCCAGCAGCTCCTTGTCCACAAATGAAAGGATGCTGACATAGTGTTCTGCCCACAGATGTAGACATGATGGCATGATTGTCATTAATTTTTTTTTATTTTAATAATTTTATTGAGAAAGAAATTGATCTCTTCCAAGGTTCCTACTCATATTGGGGCCCCCCTCAGATCATCTGTGTTTGATCTTTCCTCTTCTTGCTTTTCTTCTAATGATTTCATTTGTTCCTGATTTCTAGTAAATTCTTCATCCATGAGAAGATAGTCTTCAATTCTAACTTGAGTAGTTTTAAATGGCCCTGAGTGGGAGGTGTCACCAGTGGCAGTTTGCTGGAATTATCTGATCCTTCTGTTTTTTCTTGTTTTTCCCCACTCTACTTGGTACAGAAGGTTCATATTTCTTTTTCTTAGCCTTGTTATCCTTCTTACCACCTCTAGTACTATGGCCACCACTCTGACTTTGACCCAACTTGCCTTAGCCATTCTAGGCCAACATAGAAATGTTTAGGATCTTAAATTGATACATGATGTCAAACCTTATCTTTGTCGAACTGTACCGGACTTTTATTCTTGGCTAAATTCTCTAGTCTCACTCTTTCCCAAAGGTTCTCATTCTATTCTGAGCATAGTATCAATCATTGCACTTTTCTTCAGACTCCATTAGAATCATTTTCTTCAGGGCCTCACAAGCATGAGAACCCAACAAAACTACCACCAGTCCCACTTGTCATCCCCAACACCTATGTCTTCCCCATCAACAAATAGCTCCACTTTCTATCTTCTTTCATCATTTTTTGCTTTCAACATACTTCCTACTTAGATATTTTCTCTATTGCCAACACAATTTGTTAACATATTTACTCATCTTACCACCAATATCTAAGTCTAAGCTGCCATCATCTCCCTTTTGAGCTACTTCACTTAATGACTAAATGGTACTGGTTTCTGTATCTTCCAAGTCTCTTTCCATGAACAACCATAAGGATTATTTAAATAAATAATAAATTTCCAAAGTTTCTCCCCGTTGTAAGCTCCAAACCAACCCAGAAGACTTCCTTAAGCTGTGACATGCCTAAGATCTTACTTTTTTTTTAAATTTAGGACAGGGTGGGTCTTCAGGGTCTATAGGGTCTCACTACATAGGTCAGGCTCATAGTGATAGTCCTGCTTGCAGCCTCACAAGAGTTGGGATTACAGATTTGCACCACCATGACCAGTCTCAGTTGCCATCTCGGTATGCTCTGGGTTTGGAGCTGGCATAGCACAATGGGGATTGAACCCCAGCCTCTGTGCTCTGCCTAAGCAGACACTTTAGTCCACTGAGCTATCTGGCCAGCCCTCTGATCTTACTTCTATATTCACTTCTTTTCCTTTCTCTCACTTTACATTCCTCAGAGGACTCAAGTCTCATCTTGTTTTTAGCCCACTTCACTTCCTGTTTCCTGAAATTAAATTTTGTTTTTTGTTTTCTTTTGTTTCTTGCAGTGCAGCAGGGTGCTGGGTTGGCCAGTCGTTCATAGGGGAAAAAGGACACGAGACAGGCAGAACTTTAATATTTTCTAGGCACACACACACCGAGGGGAATATAGCTGGATGTGCAATATAAGTGGCTATGCCAGCATATTCTCTGCTCCCAACTCAAATACCTGAAGAGACACTTCTAACCATGACATCTAAATTGACCATGCAGTGTTCCAAGTTTTATAGTAGGACTGGTTATTTTTTAATACTTTTCACAATGTTTCTATTTATTTTACATTGCATCTTTTCCTGCCCTAAAGATGGCCCTGTTCCCAAAGAAGGTTTGTTTGATTATTGACTAGTAGATTGGTTAGTTCATTGTTTATACCAATGTTTTATAAGCAATTATTATTAGAGAATAATTGTGTTGATAATCATGATGGATGAAAAATTAAGAAGTGAATTTTTTGACATGTGCAGAGACACAAAATTTCAAAAGTCATCCTTGTTTCTGGCTTGCTTCTTGACAGATAGTGCTGCCAATTACTCTGAAAGAAGATTCCAAAGGAGCAGTTCAGGGGGTGTAATTCACGAGTTCTGAGCTTTCTCACGTAGTTATGCTATTGAAACTTTAACACAGATATAAATCTAGATATTTATGTTTGTGAGTTTGGAGTGGAGAGAATAGAATAGGACTCTATACAGACATGTAAGAAATATAATTTCAATGCAAGCAAGAACTAAAGACCTCAGTATAAAGGTAACTGTTCATGTGCCCTAGTGGTGCTTTTCTCTGGTTCTCCAGCTTTTTACCTGGATATTCCCTTTCCACTTGGATACTTTTCTCTATTTGCTGAAACAAAATACCTGATGACCAAATGGAAGGGAGAAAAGTTTGTTTAGTTCACAGTCTGTGGAGGTTACTATCCCTAATCAGCTGGCCTCAAGGCAGAGTGGTAGACCAGCCACAGACAGCGCGGCCGACTCCGTCACTCTCCTCCATCCCGCCCGCGCCCGCCCAGCCCCAGAGACCGGCCAGAGACAGCGCGGCCAACTCCGCCATCCTCCTCCATCCCGACCACGCCGCCCAGCCAGAGACTGGTCTGAGACAGTGGCTGAATCCAGCTGCCTCCTGGATCCCACACCAAGCTCTCTCAGCAAGAGCGAATTTGCATGACTCACCAGGCTTCCCAGATCAGTGAGAGTGTGGTGAGTCTGAGGGAGAGCCAGTGGCTTCTTCCCACACGTGCTACGCCGATCCCGACCCCCAACCCCTCCAAGCCAGTGACTGGCCTGAAACCTCAGGACCCACTCACCAACACCTCCCCGAATCCCTTGACCAAAAGCCCACTGATCGAGTGGAAATTTCCCCTATTCTCTGGGCATCAAAGTTCAATGAGTGTAGAACTCCAGGCCCGCTGTGCCCAAGAGACATTTCCAGGGGATTACCTGTCCCCCAACCCCCGTGGCCCAGTGAGAGCTCCAGGAACACTGTGCCAGACAAACATTTCCAGATGATTACTGGTCCCACCCCACGGCGCCAGACCAAGTGCAGGTCGGCCTGGAGTGAGAACTCCAAGCCTGCCATGCCGGAGGGACATGTACCAGCAATCCTCGATCCCACACTGCAGACTGAAAACCAGCACAGCCTGGCCTGTGAGTGAGGGCTCCAGGCCCACTGCACCAGAGGGACCTTTCCCAGCCTTCTCGGGTTACGGCCTGTAGACCCGGACCCAGCACAGGCTGGCCGACCCAGTTCAGCCTACTCAGTGAATAAGATCATCCACTACACTTTTGTGAGCCCAGAAGACCCACCAAAGCCCAGGCCCGCCCACCTGGGGAACGACCTGTCTGACATAGGAGGGCTGAACCCGGGATCCAACAGAGGGGAACCAAAGGAGCTGCAACAAAAAAGGAACTGAACACAACAGCTAGACCCAGGATAGGCATACCTGGAAAAATCTCAAACTTAATAGACTGGCATCCGAATCTCATAACAAGCTAAGGTTATAGCTGCACCAAAGCTCTACACAAAAGGTCAAAGGTCAGGGCTATACAAAATGACAAAGAGAAGGGGAAAAATGCAATCCCAGACCTTGAGTCCATCAGGAAGGGCAAGGACACTAGCTCAGCTGCAATGAATGATCTAACAGATACAGCAGAAAAGGAACAACAGCAGAAAGCTATAGAGGAAATAAAATGAGAAGTAATTCCCAAAATGAAACAAGAAATATTTGAATACATAGTATCTGAAATAAAGAATGAATTCCAAAAACATTGGGTGGAAAAACTATGCTCACCCAAAACAAGTGCAGAGAACACTATTCCAGCTGATATATATGAATTAACAGCATCTGAAGCAAAGAAACAACAGCAGAAAGATCATGAGGAACTCAAAGAAGAAATAAGTTCTGAAATCAAAAAAGATCTTTTTCAGGTCATAGGATCTGAAATATTGAAACAAGTCCAGAAATAAACAGAGGAAATCCAACTTGGAAGAAACACAGCAGAAAAAGAATTAATAACTACCTCTAAAGAAGACATGGATAAAAAAAATTCAGGAGATCAGAAATATGATAGATTCCTTGAATGAGCAATACAGAAAAGAAATAGAACACATGAAACACAGTCAAAGAGATATAGAAGAACTAAAAATAGCAATCACGAGTCTACAAAACTGTCTGAGTGAAAGCGAAGACAGAGTTTCAGATCTTGAAGATGCCGGAGCAGCTAGTGAAAAGGTGAGAAAGGATCTCTTAAAAACAATGAGAATGCAGGAAAAAAATAATCCATCATCTGCAGGATGACGCCAGGATGAACAATGTGAGAATAATTGGTATCAATGAGAATGAAGGAGTCAATACAAATGACATGAAAAGAATTTGGGGAGAAATAATCACAGAAAACCTCCCAAATATGAGGAAACAATCCAACATCCAGGTCACCAAAGCATACATAACACCAAATAACCTCAACCCAAGTAGAAACACACTCACATATAATAGTTAAGATCGCAGAAATCCAACACAAAAATAATATACTGAAAGCTGAGAGAAGAAGGAGCTCACATTCAAAGGAAAACCCATCAGAATTACAGCCGACGTCTCTACACAAACAATGAAGGCAAGGAGAGCATGGAGCAGAGTTCTTCAAGTCCTACATGAAAACAAATTCCAGCCCAGCCTATTATACCCTGCAAAACTCTCTTTCAAGTTTGATGGAGAAGTGAAATACTTCCACCGCAAAGAACAACTAAAGAATTTCATGATGACAAAGCCATCCCTTCACAGGCTGCTAAAGATGTTCTAGAGAGAGACCAAAATGACCAGAACTCCATGAATGAGAATGGAAGGAACCCACTAAGCAGGATAGTCAATTAAACACAGGTTACAAAGGAGTAAACAATAGCAAGTAAATATCATGACAAACATAAGTCAGCACACTTCAATTATAACCATCAATGTAAACGGACTCAATTCTCCAATTAAGAGAAACAGACTGGCACAGTGGATTAGGAAACAAAATCAAACAGTACACGGTATACAAGAAACACACTTAACACAAACGGACATTACTAGGCTCAAAGTCAAAAGATGGAAAACAATACTACATGCCCCAGCACCTCAGAAAAAAGCAGGAGTAGCAATTCTGATCTCAGACAGTCTCAACTTCAAACCAAGAATGATCAAACGACACAAAGAAGGCCACTATATATTGGTCAGGGGAAAAATTCAACAGCAAGAAGTAACACTCATAAATATCTATGCACCAAACACAGGAGCACCCAACTACGTAAGACAAATTTTGCTGGACATGAAAAACTTAATGTCTAAGAACACAATCTTAACAGGAGATCTTAACACACACTTATCCCAAAAAGATAGGTCAACCAGACAAAAAATTAGCAAGGAAGTAGCAGAACTGAATCAGAGCTTGGAACAAATGGAACTGGTGGACATATACAAAGTATTCCACCGAACCACAGCTGAATACACATTTTTTTCAGGTGCACACGGTCATTTTCCAAAATAGACCACATACTAGTCCAGAGGTCATGCCTAAGTATATGCAAGAAAATGGAAATTATCCCATGCATACTATCTGACCACAATGCAATGAAATTGGAAATAAATGACAAAAGAAACCAGAAAAACCCGCTAAATTCATGGAAACTAAACAACACCCTACTCAGCAGTCAATGGGTTGCAGAAGAAAGTCAACAAGAAATTAAACAATATCTACAATTCAATAAAAATTCAAGTACAACTTACCGGAATTTATGGGATGCGATGAAAGCAGTTCTTAGAGGGAAATAATAGCTATGAATTCACACATTAGGAAAACAGAAAGGGAACAGATTAGCACCTTAATGTTGCACCTCCGACAACTAGAAAAAGAAGAGCAAACAAAACCCAGAGCGCAAAGACGGGAAGAAATCATAAAGAATAGAGCAGAAATTAACTCAATTGAGATGAGAAAAACAGTTCAAAGAATCCACAAATCAAAAGTTGGTTCTTTGAAAAACTAAATAAATTTGATAAGCCTCTTGCCAACCTCATAGAAAAGAGGCAAAAGAAAATTCAAGTACAAGCAATAAGGAATAAAAAGGGTGAAATCACCACAGACCCAGTGAAAATTTAGAAGATTACCAATAGTTACTTCGAGAATATTTACGCTCAGAGAATACAAGACACACAAGAAATGGACAGATTCTTTGAAAGGTAAAAATTACCAAAACTGAATCAAGAAGATATTACAACTCTCAATAAGCCGATAACAGCCAACGATATATGAAACGTAATAAAAAGCCTGCCGACAAAGAAAAGTCCAGGGCCTGATGGATTCACAGCTGAATTCTACAAGAAATTTATTGAAGATATAATCCCCACACTCCACAAATTCTTCCACGAAGTTGAAAAGGAAAAAGTTCTCCTAAAATCATTTCTGGAGGCAAGTGTAATACTCATTCCAAAACCAGGGGAAGACACAACCAAAAAGGAGAACTACAGGCTAATCTCCCTCATGAACATAGATGCAAAAATACTCAACAAAATCCTGGCAAATAGAATACAGCAAATCATCAAGAAGATCATACACCATGACCAGGTAGGATTCATCCCAGGGATGCAAGGATGGTTCAATATTCGAAAATCTATAAATGTAATACACCATATTAATAGACTGAAATCTAAAAACCACATGATCATCTCAATTGATACAGAGAAAGCCTTTGACAAAGTCCAACACTCATTCATGTTCAAGGTCCTACAGAAAATTGGAATACATGGACTCTATCTTAACTTGATAAAAGCCATCTATGACAACCCAAAAGCTCATATAATCCTAAATGGGGAAAAACTGAAATCTTTTACTCTTAAATCAGGTACAAGACAAGGATGTCCTCTATCTCCCCTCCTATTCAATATAGTCTTGGAATCCTTAGCAACAGCCATTAGAAAAGAGGGAGAAATAAAGGGAATAAGAATAGGAAAAGAAGAAGTTAAATTATCACTATTTGCAGATGACATGACACTTTACATGGAAGAACCCAAAAATTCGACCAAGAAACTACTAGAACTGATAGAGAAATTCAGTAGTATAGCAGGGTACAAAATCAATATGCAAAAGTCAATAGCATTCCTCTACACAGATAACAAGCACACTGAAAGGGAAACAATAGAAATAATACCTTTCACAATAGCACTGCGGAAAATGAAATACCTTGGGATTCACTTAACCAAGGAAGTCAAAGATCTTTTCACGGAAAATTACAACACCCTAAGAAATGAGATTATAGAGGATTTCAGAAAATGGAAAGATATTCCATGCTCCTGGATAGAAAGAACCAACATCGTGAAGATGGCCATACTCCCAAAATTGCTGTACAGATTTAAATGCAAACCCTATGAAACTGACACCAACATACTTCCCAGATATAGAGAAATCAATCCTAAAATTTATGTGGAACCACAAACGACCTAGAATAGCAAAGGCAATCTTGGCCAATAAAGACAAGGCAGGAGACATCACAATTCCTGATTTGAAATTATACTACAAAGCCACTCTGATATAATCAACATGGTATTGGCAACAAAATAGACCTGAGGATCAGTGGAATAGATTAGAAGACAGAGGCATCTACGAAAAGACTCAGCCATCTTATCTTTGGCAAAGGGGCTACACAAGCTCACTGGAAGAAAGATAGCCTCTTTAACAAATGGTGCTGGAAAACATGGCTTTCTACATGCCGAAAACTAAAACTTGACCCAGCTCTATCACCATGCACTAAGTTAAAGTCAACATGGATTAAAGATCTAAACATTAAAACTGAAACACTCAATCTCCTGGAAGAGAAAGTAGGAGGAACTCTTGAAGACATAGGGGTAGGTAAAGAATTCATGAACAAACATATATTCGCATGGAAGCTCTTGAAAGAATCAACAACTGGGATCAACTCTTCTTAAGGAGCTTCTACATGTCAAAAGAAATTGTCAACAGAGTGAAAAGACAACCCACAAACTTTGAAAAAGTCCTAACTAATAAGCAATCAGACAGAAGACAACTGTCTAGAATTTATAAAGAACTAAGATATAACAGGGCCCTCAAATTTAAAGACCCAATTCAGAAATGGGCATCTGAGATGAATACACATTTCTCAGAGGATGAAATTAAAGAAGCAAATGAATATATGAAAAAATGCTCCACATCGCTAGCCATTCGTGAAATGCAAATAAAAACAAAGCTGAGATACCATCTCACTCCACAAAGAATGGCTATCATAAGGAAATCAACCAACAACAAATGTTGGAGAGGTTGTGGGGAAAAGGGAACACTTCTGCACTGCTAGTGGGAATGCAGACTGGTACAACCATTGTGGAGGTCAGTGTGGAGACTCCTCAAAAGAGTAGGACTAGAAATCCCATTCAAGGGCTATCCCCCTACTGGGAATTTTCCCAAAGTATCTGGAAACATTGTATCATAGAGATATATGTGTACCTGTGTTTATAGCAGCACAATGTGTGATAGCAAAATCTTGGAAACAACCAAGATGTCCATCACATGTGGAATGGTTGAAAAAGATGTGGTATTTCTATATAATGGAGAATTATTCAGCTATTAAGAATGATAAACTTGAAGCATTTATACTGAAGTGGATGCCACTTGAACATATACTCATAAGTGAAATAAGCCAGACACACATGTGTAAATATCGTATAGTCTCCCTAGTATAACAAGTGAAAAGCAAAAATACAAAAGGTAACATACACCAAGTAAAATCAATTGAGTCAGATAAGGCAAAGTGAATGGCATATGCTGCAGGACACTAATCAGCTTTTCTTCTGGATGGTTAACAACCTAAGATCCCAAGTCAGAGTTGGAGAAATAGAAGAGCCACAAGGCCAGCCAACATTTTGGCCCTAGCCTTTCAAGGTCAGCGAAGACTCAGGACATAGGAGAACCTGTACTGCAACATCATGAAACTCAGGTGAGCTCCAAATTTTCTGAACAAGGAGATTATGGA